>CASHTH010001711.1:0-245876 GCA_030341885.1 Geodia barretti
TTGTGTTACGGCGAGACTCGTGTTACTGGCTCCGTCGATGACGCATGATGACCCAGCATACAGCGATGCTACAACTCGCGCGTTTAGCGCCGAGGGTTTGCACTTTAGTGCTTTTATTTTGAAAAGTAATGCACCCCTTTGGATGTGACCTCAGCGGATATCGAGGTTTAGTCACACTACCATCAGGCATGATTATACTACAAAATAGCTAATGCCTGTTCATTGACTGTGAACCCTGGGATGGAATGGAAGAATTCTAGTGGACAGTCTGAACCACACAACAAACCTACCAACTGGGCACACACCATGCTTCTCGAGTTCAACCAGGAGAGACGCCATAACTTGGCAACCTGGTGAGGTTTTTCTGGTTTAACATCCCCTACTGCAAGAATTGCAGCGTAAACGTTCTGCACTAAGAAATCCACAACACCTGCACATGTGAAAGTGTCGGGACACAATAGATCATGGGTACAGGATAAGGTGTACCTCCAGTGTTACCACCAGTCACCCGACACCAGTCAGTTGTGTTAGGTGTTGTGGATAATTTGAGTCCCTAACACTGACCAATATCAATATTATGGTGGTGGATATCGAGTAGATACGTTAGCCACATCTTGCCAGCCCCATTATGGAACAGGGCGGGGATCTGTTCCGACAGAATGTCATGTGGCAGAGCAAGGGGCACAGAAGTTCAGGCACATTGTCTGGCAACGGTATTTTTTCTAGGCCACCACCGTGGACGAACGAGGTGTGGACTCCCTTGGGACTCTCCATGAGGTCCGCTGGGTTCATGGACGTCGAGGCGTGTGCTGAGCTTCGTTGACTTCAGTTTGGAAGTTTCAACTCCCCGAACCCCTTACTCTCACAACTTTCCCAAGACATCCAGTAGGCCTCCCAGCGTTGTAATTATTCTCAGACGAATCTGGCGACAGCGACAGCGCCACGCGGAGGACAGACCGGATAGGAAGTTGTTCGGCCATGCCGATATTGGCTTTAGACACACTCGCCTTGCCTTCCTCACGCTTCGAAATCATGCGCACGTATGGCAAGCCAAACGTACCAACATATAGAGCGTTCTAGAGAGTTTCCAGGACATTCTATGTGTTAGATGTTAGACCGTCCTGAGTATATAGGACGTCCTATACGTTTCTAGGACGTCTGATGCGAATAGACCGTCCTACACGTTTGACTCATGCGCGTAAATCACAGCCACGTGGTGCGATGGAGGTCGTTCTCGTTTGTTTCCGAGAACATAAACGCGAAGTGAAATTTTGTGTTGCTGCAGACGAAAAAAACAATTGGAGGAAGCTGTATTCAACGTGTTCGATGATGTGATAGACTGTGGTGAAACTTCGTTGCTGCTTCAAGCGAAGGGTGGGCTGGAGAGTACGTTGACCTGGGCGAAGGGGATTCAATTCCTAATGGTGCTATTATCAAGGCAGTTGTCATTGAGCAGGTAAAAATATATGTATATCTGCGTGTTCGGAGATCCTTTTTTAATGAACCGGTGTCACATTTCATGCAAGAGCTATAGGCCTTATCCTTTTTTCGTGGAGTTCCCTACACACGATTTTTCGCGCCATGTACTATATACATACTTTATAATGCCGTGCAAATGGGTTCCGAGGCAATGACACATAGCTGCATACAAATATTAGAGGGTGACACATGTATGATTTAGTGACAATCCCGCCTACTCTCAACGTCGTTGGTGGATCCACTACTCGCAAAATTGCCAGAATGATCACTGTGGTCTTGCAATAGCTTTGGCAGCAGTCATTCACAATATTCAGTGTCAGGGGATTGTATATATTAATGGTATGGGGAGTGTTGTCTGGTCTGCTACTAAAGGGTTTACCTTTTCCTACAGGGAAAGTCTCTTGCAGCAACTGGAGCTACTCTCAGTAAAAGGCTTACAACACCGGCCAATGCTGAACGTTTACAATTGTCGCGCCGAGGGTTATTGTCGGGCACGTATCTGCGTACCGCGGAGCCATTTTATCTACGGTAGAAAATTCACACTTTTCTCCTTATTGTTATAGCTGTACATCAATTTTCCAGACTATGTGCCGAAAACGAAACGGGTGTGAGGGAAAGCTGGTTGCACAGTCAATAAAATGCAGCTTTTCATAGTGTGTAAAAAGCGAGCTGCTCCCCTAGTCGAAGAGAAAGGCAGAGTAGGTCGTGTCTTTGAGAGTCCTGAGCAGAAAAGGGGTCGTCCGTATAAACGTCGATTGCGCGATAGGCCTCGCTACAAAAACAGCGGAGGAAAGGGAAGCGCGACAGAGTCGTGTACATTCTGCGGAATCAGGGGGAAAGGAACAGGGCAGGGTTTAATTAATTAACAGCTCCGAAGCTGTCAGTCAAGGGGAATTGCTGCCGAGTCCAGCGAGGAGGGAGGCTATGCATCAGACTTGGTAGTTGCAAAGGTGCTTCTGGCCGCTCTTCTAACTAACTCTTAGACTTTGTCAACCTAGCTACCACTTTCCGCTGTTTTACGTAAAGAGGACGACACCCTTGCCTTTATTCTTCGCTTTTTGCGCTTTCAATCTTTTGCGCGCACACCACCATTGCCCTGTACGTACGTATGTGAACCAAGCCAATTCATGCGGCGTTGCTAAGGTACATCTAGCAACTCGGCCACCCTGCACTCAACAAGAAATGGCGGAAAGGTTTCTTCACGATTACCCTGAACTGAAACCATTCGTGCTGTCTGATGTACGTTTGACTGGCGTCACAATCGGCTTTGGGGCTCACGGGAGTGTGGAAGAAGTGGCTATTCCTGGAGCTATCTGCGCGGCTAAACGAGTCCATGATATTTTCGTTAAAGGAGCAAAGAACCAAGACGCTGCTATGCGCAAGGCCTCTAACCAGTTCAAGAGGGAATGCCAGCTTATGAGCACTCTACGTCACCCGAACATCGTCCAGTTTCTCGGCGTCGTTTTCTTTCCCTTTCCTGATTCGCGTCTACCTGCTCTTGTCATGGAGCGGTTGCTGACCAACCTCCACGACTTACTAGTCCCAGAAACAGATGCGTCAGTTCCATCCGACGTGTCGAAGCCGTTCATTCCCCTGGATCTAAAGTGCTCTATTCTGCACAACGTTGCGTGCGGGCTAGCCTATCTTCACGGACGGTCGGAGCCTATAATTCACCGCAATTTGTCGGCCAGAAAAGTCCTTCTAAATTCGGGGATGGTTGCCAAAATTGCTGACTTGGGTGGGGCTCGTACTATAACCGGCATGAGGGAAGCAGCAGCAATGACCAAGGGCCCCGGTGATTCACTGTATATGCCACCTGAAGCCAATGCCCCTTCCAGCTCTAATGCTGAGATGTCGAAATATGATGCCAGCATCGACATATTTTCCCTAGGCATTCTCTCTATTTTCACCATTGGTGGAAACTTACCGTGCGATCTTCTTCCGCCCAACTATCCCGATGAAAACAGTGGGTTGCTGGTTGCTCGCTCTGAATTAGAGAGACGCAGCAAGTATCTTCCGGATGTCAAAAGTGAAATACATGCCTCTGGCCAACTTTGTGCAGACCATTCCCTCATGCGGCTGATCCAGCAATGCCTGCACAATATCCCTCATAAACGTCCAACTATTCACGAAGCACTAGGCTTACTGGAAGAGGCAAGAGCTGGTGTTGGAGATGAAGGGAGCAAGAGAAACAAACTTGAACTACTGCAAGCAGTTCACATTGAGTCCAAGCACCAGGTAAGGGAATGGGTACATATAAATTATGTGATTTATCCAATACATTAAAGGAATTTCAACATGTAATGGCAGAGAATGCTGATCTCCAGTGTAGCATACAAATGAAGGAAACAGAGCTCAGCAAGGTTCAGGAGCAATTAAGAGATAAGGTAGCTATTCATAAGGAAGATAGGATATTCACATTTATAGCCAGATGCTATTTTTGGGCATTTCTGCAGGAGGAAAAGCTGACCACCGTGTTAGGAGCATTGACAAGAGCAGCAACAACAATCAGGAGAGGGCAGGAGCAGATACAGGACATGATGCAGCACGTTAGTTGTGTGTACATGTGCATTGTGTCATAGTAACTCAGTGGTAGAGCACTCGTCTAGTGTAGAGTACGTTCAAGTCCTATATAGGGTAGCTCTCTTTTAAAGTGTTGTCCTTGGTGTAGTTATACACTTTTCTGTGTTTACACGCCGTGATTCTCTTGTTTACAGGAGACTGAGGTTGTTCAGGCTAAGGACAGAGAACTAGCGCAAACTCAGCGGCAGTTAAGACAAAAGGTGAACTTCATCACGATGAATTCATTGCACAGACAATATTAATCACTGCAGGAGGAAGAGCTCCTAAGAAAAGCAGAAGAGCTACAAAGAGCAGAGGAGGGTATTAAGAAAGAGCAGCACCAGATGCATGAGATGAGACAGCGAGTATGTATTGGCCACGTTGCAACTTATTATTAATTTTTGTGACTGCAGGAGTTTGAGTTGGTACAATCCTGGGATAGGGCTCAACAGCAAATGACACAAATGGTAGCTAAGCCACACTGTGCTGTCACAAGTGGTTTATTATGTCGTTTTATCTAAACAGACAGCAGTGGAAGAGAGGATGAAGGTGGAGTTGCAGCAAGCTCATGCACAAGTCAATGAGCTGCAGCAGAGGGTGGATGAGATTGAGAAAACGAAATATGATAAACGCTTGGTTCAGGAACAAGCCACTGCAGCCGAACGGCGAGGTCCTTCGTGGGAAGTTAAAGAAGATGAGCTGGAAGTCACAGATGAGACACTGGGGTGTGGAGGGTGGGCTTTAGTGAAAGTAGCAAAACTTAAAGTTGCTGCAAAGTGTCTCCACAACCAGCTGATCTATGACTACCATCGAGATTCGTTTAGACGTGAAATGGACATGGCAGCCCGACTCTGTCACCCCAACCTGTTGCGCTTTCTTGGAGCGAAACTAGAAGGAGACATGACCATTCTTACAGAGTTCATGCCAATTAGCCTGAGAGCTCTAATTAATGGGGATCCACAGCAACCTCTTTCACTGCAACACATCCTCTCAATTACACTTGACGTAGCTCGTGCTCTTAACTACCTCCACAGCATGACGCCTGATCCCATTATCCACAGGGACCTCAGCAGCGCCAATGTTCTTCTCCAGCCCTCTTCTAATGGAGGATGGCTTGCCAAGGTGGCAGACTACGGAACTGCCAATTTTCAGAGCCTTCTAAAGACTCAGAATCCCGGTTCCCCAGTTTACAATGCCCCTGAGTCCCATGACCCTGCAGCTCAGACACCCAAGATGGACATCTACAGCTTCGGAGTCCTACTAGTGGAGATGTACACAGGACACCTCCCGACTGTCGAATGCCGTGCCGAGCTGATGAAGTCCATGTATCATCCCGGACTGATGAACCTCGCCAGGCAATGTTTGAACGAAGACAAAGATCGACGTCCAACAGCTGCTCAAGTGCTGGAACTTCTACAAGATATGCACTGAAGACAAGACATGACTAGTTTTCTGCACCTTAGTTTTAACCCATCTCAGCACCTTAGCCTCTAACTGCTATATAGCCTTATCATAAGTTAGTCGAAGTGTATGTTCAACCTGTCCAATTGCCTAACTGGCCCCCGTTTGCCCACCGGGCATCCGGTTATGCACTGGCCGTCCAGATATTTTTTTGCGCTCTCCCGCCGCAGCTACACAGAGACGTCATGCTGGAGTGCTAATGCGCGCGCAGTACTACAGTCGGTGCTTGGTCGGTCGGTGGGGTTGAGCTGAATGAGGCCGCGGTCTACAAGCGCGCACTGTAACAACCAGAAAAGGAGAGGCCCGTGCCATCGGCCTTCGCAATTGATTCACCTATCACGTTCACAGCTCACAATGACTTTGCAGAAATAGGTACATGTTTATTAGCCAAAGTCCCCATGGAAACATGCCGTGAATATCTTAGGGCGTTTCGGGCATGATAAACGGTGAGGGAAACATCTACGATAGCTATCTACTATAATAGCTAGTTCCAATGGCAGAGACACTTCTATATGATAATCCTGAACTGCATAAATTTGTCATACCCAACATCCGCTCTACTGGCACTACCATCGGCTACGGATCCCACGGAAGTGTGGAAGAGGTGGCCATACCGGGAGCAATCTGCGCTGCCAAAACCGTCCTGCATTTCCTGCAGGACAAGGCTAGAGCCCCTGCTGCCGTTACTCGAGACGCTACAAACAAGTTCGTACGGGAATGCCAGCTTATGAGCACCCTCCGCCACCCAAACATCGTCCAGTTTCTGGGAGTCGCCTTCCTACCCGTTTCTCAACTTCCCGCCCTCGTTATGGAGCGAATGTTGACGAGCCTTCACGACCTGCTAGACCCAGAAACGGATACCCCGCCCCAACAAGGCGCGTCTAAACTATTTTTGCCACTGACCCTCAAATGTTCCATACTGCACAATGTGGCCAGTGGCCTAGCTCACCTCCATCAGCGACTACCGCCAGTTATCCACCGTGACTTATCAGCCAAAAACATTCTACTCAACTCGGAGATGGTTGCAAAGATAACAGACTTCGGCATGGCTTGCACAGTAAAAAGCATTAGAGCAGCTCTCACTATGAGTGGTTTCCCTGGGACCCAGGTCTACATGCCTCCAGAAGTGATGGTACCCAGTAAATGTGTGTATGATGGCTCCATTGACATATTCTCATTTGGAATCGTTGCTATTTTCACCATCAGTGAAATGTTTCCCTGTGAACTTCTTCCTCCCAATTTTGCTGATCCAACAAGTGGCTTACTGGTAGCTCGCACCGAATTTGAACGGCGTAGAGAGTACATTCAGCATGCTAACGATCAACTCCGCCTCTATGGCCAGTACCACGAGGAGCACCCTCTCATTAGGCTAATTCAAAAATGTCTGCACAACATCCCAGCAAGAAGGCCAGATGTTCATGAGACGCTACACATGTTGGAAGAAGCCAGATCTGCTGTTGGAGATGATAAGAGTTACTTAGGACAAGCTTCGCTCAGTGAGGACAGAAATAAGGTAAGACACTTATGATTGTAAGGCAGAATGAGTGGACTTTGCTTCAACAGAGTTTGGAGTGTGTTGTTCGAGACCTGGTGACAGAGAACGCATGTCTCCAGTCCCGTGTGCAGGAGTTGCACTGTAGTAATCTTGCCAAGGACCACGAGCTAGCAGAGACTCAAAATAAGCTAAACCAAAAGGTGAAAAAAAACATCCGTTTACCATGTTTCACCGTGCATACCTTCTTGTGGTAAAATAAGGCCCATCTCTCTCCGGTTAACGTACACATTCCTACCTTCATAGCAATTATTGTTTCACTAGCATTTTTTAGATGTAACGAGAAGAGAATTAAATTATCCTTCCCAAACAGGAAGAACAGCTGAAATCAAGTGAGAGTGAAAACGAGAAACTAAAAGATCTGTTTAGAAAGAAAGAGGAAAGTATGAAGCTGTTGGTTCAGGAGATGAAGCAGCAAGTTTGTACTTCAGTTTGAGGATTGTATGTGGCTTGATTAGCACTTTTCTCTACTGCAGGATGCCGAAATTGCGCAATCCCAGGAGGAAGAGGAGAAACCAAGCAGAAATGTATGTTGTGTGATAATTACTGTCTTATGCATTTTTATCTGCAGTCCAGTCAGTTAACACTAGCATAATGATGCTTCAGTCCAGAAGGCCAGCATAACTTACCTAAAAACATGTAATGTGTTTCAGACTAATTACTTCTCCCTATGCCTTTATAACATTAAAAGCCACTTTCCTCCACTGACTGCCCAAGTTTAGGCCAAGCATAAGATGGCCTGGTGTAGCTAGCTACCACAACCCTGAAAAGGATGCTTTAAGCCAACACCTTAGGCCTTACTACTAATCAGCTTGATCCGGCCAAATTGTTCTTCATCGTAATTAAGTGGTGAGTTGAAGGGGGAAAGAAGAAAACAATTCTGCTCGTGCATCATTACTCAATCCACAGCCTTAGACAGTCTTGACTATGCACTCCCACTATTGAACCTAATATGATCTCAATAAATAAAACTACATGTGTGCCAATACTGCATGATGCCATCCACAGTATAAGCTCTTTCAAAAAGCAATCAGTAATGCTCATTCTTTTGCACATTATTGTGTCAGTTTTGCAGTTTTTATTGCCCATATAGTTATAGGTTGTGACTGACACTGCTGCACTGCACTTACCATAATCTTGTGATTGCGCTAGTACTATAATAATATACCTGGTACTGCTTGTTTCATTGGGTGGGTTATAGGGGAATTTAAGTACACTCCATTGTCATTGTTTAAGTCTTCTCTGCACTTTATTATGCACCAGGGTAAGGTAATTTGATCACCACTGTAAATATATTTGATAACTCTCTCGTATGCATCAAACAGACTAACTTGGCATTCTCTCACTGTGCCAATTTACCTTTGACAAAGACAGCTATACTCCCTTTAAAACTGTATGAAAATTATCTTGCTCTCTCTTTCTCCTTTCTCAGCTATCTTCTTCCTATCCATGCCACATCAGTGGACCTGGTCTAACGTCAGCCACAGTCGGTCAACAAACACACATCCTACTTAAGCTAATAAACGTTGATGATAATACTAAAAAAGTGACAGTTACGGCCAAACTTGAAAACACTACAACCAGCAATCTGCCTGTGCCCCCACCCATAAACAGTACATGGCAATTATCTGGGGAAGCTGATGCATCAGTAGTCAGATCTCTAACTCTCAGTACAACGTGTCATACACAGTACTAACTCGAGGGCAATACAAGCTCCATGTTCACATTAATGAGAGAGAAATAAATGATAGCCCCTTCATGGTGACAGCATTTCCTGATCCTACGTTACTTTCTCATCCAGTCAGGATTTTGACCGGCCTAGAAAAGCCTTATGGCATTGCCTACAGGAGTGATAAGAATGTGATCATCAGTGAATGTGCAGGTCACAGATTGTCTGTTTTCGACGTCAGAGGGCACAAGATCTTAACATTTGGTTCAGACGGTGAACAAGAGCAGATGAGAGCTCCTGCAGGAATAACAATTGATGTCATGGACAATGTATATGTCACTGGCTGTCATAGACTGCAGAAGTTCTCCAGCAGTGGTAAACTCATCAAATGCGTTGGTCGAAAAGGAAAAGAAGAGGGAGAATTTAACGATCCAAGTGGAATAACATTGTACGCTGACAAAATATTTGTTTGCGATCGAAATAACCATCGAATTCAGGTATTCGACTGTGACTTGAGCTTTTTTCAATCTTTCGGTTCATTTGGCAGTGGAGGGGGCGAATTTGATTCACCACTTGATGTTACGTTTGACACCCTGGAAAACATGTACGTGGCAGACTGCGGTAATTCCAGAGTACAAATACTGGATGCCAGTGGTCGTTTCATCCAAGTTTTGGGTGAGCAAAATCTGACTCGCCCATCAAGCCTTCACCTGTGTGACAACTACGTTTATGTTTCTGATTGGGGAGGCAATCGTATCGTAGTGTATAAGACATCGGGTCAGTTTGTGACCTCATTTGGAAGTGCTGGTCAGCAAGAGGGAGAGTTTTATTCCCCGTACTCTATTACCTCTGACCTTGATGGTTTTATATATGTATGTGATTGTTGGAATAACAGGGTTCAGATATTCTAAAACAATTTGTTTTAAAAATCTCTTCAGTCGATCGATGATGTGAAGAGAGTGGATACATGGTGGGCCTCACCCACAAACACTACTTGGCGGTTATCTAGGGAAGACTGATGCATATAATATATTCAGTAGTCAGGATCCCTAACTCGCAGTACAACGTGTCATACACAGTACTAACTCGAGGGCAATACAAGCTCCATGTTCACATTAATGGGAGAGAAATGAATGATAGCCTCTTCACAGTGACAGGTCTTGCAAGTGCTTCCCATTTTCTGCCACTGAGCTACAGACTG
Organism: Geodia barretti; assembly: GCA_030341885.1. NCBI lineage: Eukaryota > Metazoa > Porifera > Demospongiae > Tetractinellida > Geodiidae > Geodia > Geodia barretti. The sequence goes on from CASHTH010001711.1 coordinate 9,925, forward strand.
GATGCTGTGGCCAGCCTTCACGGTAGGTCCCCCTTTTGGCATTATCTGCTGCCTTTTCAGTTACATGATGCAGAATGGTGTAGCCCTCCCATTTGCCATCTTTATCCTGCGGCTGTGTATGCCCCACAAGGTGGAAGACCTGTGTGGCAGTTTCCTCTTGGTAAAGAAGTATTCTGCTAAGGTAATCATAGGCATGCCAAACACTTCATTACTGCATTCCTAGTCTATTGATCCTGATACTGACTAACCCAAAGTTGGCTAAAAGAACCAAGATGTCTAAACTTTATACACATGTGATTTGTTAGTGCAGTATAGTTAGGTGACATTTGAACTCAGAAACTTTTGCGGCATATTAATGATACGATTGAATTTGTAAACAACACAACAAATTTGCCTACTCTGTCCGGGCCTACAAATTTTGGGTTTGGAGTTACCAAAGGAGAAGATTATTAGACAGAACTCCCTATATAGCCTCATACACATCATCAATATACTAGGTAACATGCCAATCCTTATGATACTAAGTACAACAATACTTTGCTGCAAAAATTTTGTTGTTGCAGGTACCCCTGCACTGTTAGCCACACAGTGGTACAACTTGCAAAGAAGCCATTTTCCTTGCATTAACACCATATCTCTTGAATGCTGTTGTTTCAATTTTCACCCTCTCATAGTTTGAAGCCACTGTTGTCACTCATAGGCTGCCTCGCAGCATGTTGTGTCAGAATTGCTGCAGACAAGCACACACAGTAACCCTCGCTACACATGCGTAACAAGGGTTAATTACAGGGCTGGCAGCAAACAAAGCTAGTAATGGCTGTATCTCAAGTACATTTCTAGCACAAACCTTCCTTGCACTTGAGTGCTTATGGTACTTTTCTTACTACCAACCATGATACAGATTATCATTGATATGTGAAAGCATTTCAGAATTGGTGCTTTGTGAAAGCATTTCAGAATTGGTGCTTTGAGCATACTACAGAATTTTCTTGGTACACTTAACCAGCCGCGACCAGACCCCATAAGAATTTATATTGGGGTTAACAGCGCTAATACTTTATACATAAAATTCTGCTTATTTATGAAGATACCCATGGCATCCAAAGGGTTTTAAAAGAAGGTGAGTTCGGGATCAGCAGCATAGGTAGCATCTGGTGCATCGATGTCTTGGTCGATGAGGCTGGAAATTAATGGGAGGTTTAAATTGCACATTGAACTGATAGAGCAAAACTCGTGCTCAAAAATTAGTAACGAAATACTCATTATTCTACTGGTTTCAGTGACGACCCTGAACAATGCAGTGCTGACAATCCAGGTTCATGACATTTAACTTTGATAGTCTCTTTACAAAGATCTCCATTCAAAACGACAGCTGAGCAGTAGCTATATACACTACCGGAGAGAGATTTCTAACTAATGGAAGTGTTTGAATGAGCTGTTCAGCATGTATTCTTTAATCATACTGGGTAAAGATACCACATTCAAAGAGCAGAGAGTTGGTTTTCTTTGGTGTATACGGATAAGGGTTAGTCAATGATGTATATTTACTGTGGGAACCTTTTTAATTTATGACTCGCCCAAACCAACAGCTGCAGCCTGGACCAATTTACTGGGAGATCACCAGATGAAGTAGCTACAATGTTACAAGTGGAAAAATCATAGGATGGCTCAAAGCACCAAAAAGGAAAGAATAAGGGGTCATTTCACAGCTAAGACACACAAATCAACATAACATAATCCCTATAATCTTTGTCTGATCATAGTCAATAGAACAAAGATATAGGAGATCTCTAACAGAGATCTCTCCTTTAGAAATGGTTCCCTTCAGGCAAAAGTATCAAATGTTGACATGACACAAAATTCAGTCTGAATAATCAATACCATGTCAGGATTAGCCAGGCTAAATGAAGGAAGTGTGAAAAAGGAGAGGAAGGAGGCGACTCTTTCACCTTCAAAGGACGATCTCTGGTACCTTCCTCATCACTAGACGAAAAAAGATGACAAACTTTTGCAATGTACAGTGGAATACAAGGTATAGCCTTTCCCTCTTACATCCTTTGCTCTTACACCCCTTGACATGTCGAGTTAGCCTTGGCATAGACATAGTCTTTCCACATCCTCTACACTCAGCAGTAGGAACCTAATAAACATCGCTATTACTCTTAAAACTTCCTTCTGCACGATCTTCGTCATCACTAAATGGGATTTGGTGGTCAAGAGGCAAGTCTTGCTGAAGGGGGCCGCACATAGATCTTAGCATGTTGAGCGACGGCTTTCGCTGTGTACCCTTCAATAGGCTGAGGAATGACGACCAGATCCTTCTCCTCCATTCTCATAAGCTCATACCCCCCAGCATTTTCCAGCTTTGGAAATGCTTTAACAAGATCCTCATGCAGCTTCCAGCTGGAGCCATGCTCATAGAACGTGAGTTGCTTGCTACCTAGTCCCAAATTCTGAAGCACAGCCTTCTCTACGGAACCAGGGGTATAATTCTGACCCACCGAAGACAAACAAACAAAGCACCTCTTCCACACTTCCAAACGCCGGGGTGCCTTGGGTCGTTTTGCAAGAGTAGAGGAGTGAAACAAAGCGTGACGCTCCTCCCTAGCACGACGCGGCCCACTTAGTGGAGACGGTAGGTGCGAAGGGGGCCGTGAAACCCCTGTTGACCCTGTACTTTATCAGTGTTGTAGATTGTATTTCATCATTTTAGAAAGGCATTTATATTATTTTTACCCTGTTGAACTTTTTCATTTGTATCAGTGTTGTAGCTACATTGTCTTCTATCACTTTCGAAAAATGTTTATATCAATTTTGACACTGTTGTCACCCCCATAGATTCGTGTGTCTTAGCTGTGCAATGACCCTTTGTTCTTTCCTTTTTGGTGCTTTGAACCATCCCTATATCCCCTTCATTTTGAAGAAATGATTTTTCCAGTTTATTGTAGCTACTTCACCTGGTGGTCTTCCCAGTACATTGATCCAGGCTGTAGCTGTTGGTTTGGGCGAGTCATAATTAAAAAGGTTCCCACCCTAAATATACCTGATTGACTAACCCTTATCCGCATCCGCTAAAGAAAACCAACTCTCTGCTCTTTAAATGTGGCCTTTACCCAGTTATGCTAACAGCACATTCAAACACCATTATCACACAGGAATGCCTGTCCGGTATCCACTAAAGAACCTCCGTGGAACCTGGAGACGTTCGTGAAAAGATCAGCGCTGCAACTTGTTCCGGTAAGGAGATAGCGGGATTGAAGAAGATGATGACGCAAATCGTGAAATCTGGCTATGAGCGTGGAGAACTGAGGGTACGAATAAAGACTTTGGGCATGTGTATAGCTAGATATCGGCCTGTAGACTATTGCTAGTGATTGTTTAAGCCTAGCGAGTCATTCTCGCCAAGTTTTGAGTCGTTTTGTATGCGGATCACGTGAGATTAGACCTGCGCCATCCCTATAATATTATAGATATAATATATAGCGTCTATCAGATCACCTAATGTGAGGCTGTTTACTGTTTCACGATCAACCCTCACACAGCGGCGACATCTGGTTCCAGTCGTATCTCCCAGTGGAGAGGGGAGGAGTCCAGGTCACTCTGATAGTACTGGGACCTTCCACTCTTCGGAGGGGAAGCACCTGCAGTTGGGAAAATCATTGCCTCGCTCCAGCAAAATCGGCATATTTTGCGAGGCCATTGTCTGCACAGCTATAGCTGGCCCCGTCCGCTGCTGCGTCGAAACGCAAAAATGCAGGCCTGTACGTGTATGTCCATCCTTGCGTGTCTTATTCTTATAAAGTTAGGTAAGAGCAATACAGACCCGAAGGTTCTAACGGACTACTATCTTACTACGTACGTAGCCATCGATTCAGCAGTTACTGCGCAGCAGTGCCCGGAGGAGGGAGCGGTGAGGCTGGCCGGTGGAGTATATGGAAACCAGAGCAGAGTCTACGGCAGAGTGGAGATATGCATCAACCAACAGTGGAGCACGGTGTGCGGCTATGACATTGACTGGGGCCAGTTGGAGGCCCGCGTCACCTGCAGGCAACTGGATTTTGCTTGTGAGCAACAACCGGTAGCTACTAGCTCACTGCGTAATAGCTCAATACTGCTTGCAGATGCTATTCCTCTTACTGAATATGGTGGAGGATCTGGACCAGTTTACCATTTTATATGTGACGGAAACGAGATCCAACTTCAGAACTGTAACCGCGAGCTCCTTGGTTGTCCCCACTCTGCAGATGCTGGAGTAATGTGTTCAGATTCTGGTTAGCAAATACTGTCAAACCCTCTCATGACTATGGTGTGAAATGTTTAGCTGAGTGCAATGAGACAGATGTTAGATTGGTGGATGGTGAAACTGCTAGAGAAACTCAAGAAGGACGAGTTGGGATATGTCTCAATGGAGTGTGGGGCTCTGTATGTGATGACAGTTGGGATGCTAGAGATGCTGTAGTAGTGTGTCGACAACTGGGCTACAACACTTGTGAGTCTTACTTTCTGAGGGTGGCTAGCCTCAACCTCCTTTCATACCTTTACTACAGCATCTGTTCCATTGCAAAACCATCCTGTACTCTCAAATTCAACTTTATTCTTTCATCTTGATGATGTTAAATGTGCTGGTAATGAGAGCTTGTTGAGTGAATGTGACCACAAGGGAGTTGGTGTTCACAATTGTGCTGTGAGACTAGAATCAGCAGGAGTTATATGCAGCAGTGAGTTGTAACTCTATTTTTGTCATTATGAGTTTAAGAGCAAGAGATTGCTAGGCATTTCGCAGTGCAAAGAGGCTGATGTCAGATTGGTAGATGGCATAACACTTGAGGATGGTCGAGTGGAGATATGTTTCAATGGGTTCTGGGGTGCAGTCTGTGACGACAGTTGGGACAACAGAGATGCTGGAGTAGTGTGCCGACAATTGGGATATAATGGAAGTAAGTTTGCTGCACCTTTTCTACCCTTCGTTGAAACCTAAGTTCACAGCATCAGTGGCACTGGGTAGCCACCCTGTGTTGTCAAATGCATCACTGTCCTATCATCTGGATGAAGTTGACTGTAATGGAGACGAAAGCATGCTAAGTGAATGTAGAAATGAAGGACTTGGTGTTCATGATTGTGCTTTAAGAGAGGAAGAAGCTGGAGTTTTATGCAGCCGTAAGTTTTATTCCTAATCACTCTTTTTAGAACGATGTAAGACTGGTAGATGGTGTGACTTCTGACGATGGAAGAGTGGAGATATGTATTGGTGGTGCATGGGGCTCAGTATGTGATGACAGATGGGACCAGAGAGATGCCGAGGTGGTGTGCAACCAGCTACAGTACAACGGACGTGAGCGTTGCTCTTCATCTGTAGCCATGCATTCATGCATGAACGTTTCTCCCTCAGCCTCATATCCTCTCCTGAGTCATGGAGGTCGCAGCCTGCGACCATTTCATTTGGATGACGTTGACTGCAATGGAACTGAGAGCATGCTAATCCACTGTGGCTATGGCAGCTATCGGTGTCCACAACTGTAACCAGGGAGAAGAAGCTGGTGTCATCTGCACCAGTGGGTCTAGTTTATCCATTTTCTGATTTATGTGGTGTTGGCATCCATCTGTGTAATTCATCCAAACTTGGAAAGAGTTGTAGACAGAAGAAATCCATAGACTGGAAGTCAGTTTTACTATAATGCACATTTCCTTATCCAGATAAGACATGTGACGAAGGGAGGCTCCACCTAGTGGGAGGTGATGATTTGTCTAGAGGAAGGGTTCAATACTGCTTCAATGGATCCTGGTACTCTGTGTGTGCCGATGACTGGAACACTACTGGCAATGAAGCTGGGGCCATCTGCCACACTCTACGCTATGACATCTCTTTCTATGGTAAAGGCTAGATAAAAATCTATTATACTCTATTGTTTTTTATTATGTTCAGCCGCAGTCTTAGTCGATTACGGACTGGGAATAAATCCTATCCTACCACTGAACATTCAGTGTGCCAGTGGTACCAATACATTTAGTGACTGTTCTACAACAGAGCTGGATGTTAGTCAATGTACAAATGTGGCTGGAGTCGACTGTTTGGGTATGTGAGTCTTATGTGAGAGAGTATTAATCACAATGTGTGTGTTTGTGCTGTTCCCAGCTCCTTGCACAACTTTAGGCCTAACTAGCTGCAACGAGTGCAGCAGTGACTGCTTTAAAGGGTTTGGTTGTAGCTGTTACTCCAACTGCTTTTCAGATGGTGACTGCTGCTCGGATATATCTGCAGCACAATACTGTTTCGGTAAATCAAAGCACACTGTTATGCGTTATGTTCTCATTACTGCTTGAACCAGTTCATAGATGTATATATTACTCAGTGTATAGATTACTGGATGCATTTGTGTGTATAACCTATACTAGGTGAATGTGAACATGGATCAGTTCGACTGGTGGGTGGGGCAACAAACTCCACTGGGAGGCTGGAGGTCTGTGCTCTAGGGAGGTGGGGTAGAGTCTGCAATGCTTTCGGCTACTGGGGTCCCAACAATGCCAGAGTGGTCTGCCGTCAACTAAAGTTCTCTGAAAATGGTAAAAACCATAATAAGTGCAGACTTATACTCGCATTGCCCTATCTATAGATGCATTTGTCCTTGACGGTGACATTGAAAGGTTTGGGGGCAGTGAAAGGGATCCTGTTGTGGGAGAGGTCCACTGTATTGGAAACGAACCAGAGCTGCTGGAATGTTCTCATGCCAGCATCGGAGTCCACTTCTGCGCTGGGTTTAGCAGATTTGATCCCGACATCATCATTAGCTGCTATGGTATAGTGCCATAGCTATAGCTAGCGATTACATGAACAAGCTTTGCACTTCGACAGATGAAGAGACGAGCTGTGAGAATGGAGACGTGAGGCTGCAGGGTGGGTTTGACTCCTCCAGTGGTCGTGTGGAGTTTTGCATAGACTGACAGTGGGGCGGAGTCTGCAGTAATGAGTTGGATATCAACGATGCCAGAGTTTTGTGCAGACAGCTAAACTTTGACATTCATGGTATGAGTATTTTTCAATCACCAACTAGCTAGTCTTAAAATTTTTATCTCACTATTAGATGATATAACAATTGAAAGGTCGGAAGACGCTCCAGTGTTTGTTGGTCAAGTTTTGTGCACAGGTTCTGAGCTGCACTTGAATGAATGTATCTACAAGGCACTAGCACCAGGAGACTGTACCAGTGCAGCAGTAATATCCTGCGGGAAGAGCTCAAGTGAGAATACATACGTAGCCATACATGCAAAGAGTAAGCCCCTCCTCCTCGTTTTCCTTATCACAGATCAGCCTAGATGTGCTGAGAATGTGCAAGCCTTCCCTGCTGCTGATCAAAGGTACTAACAGACAATATTAATTTCCTCTCATGCAATTATGTTCGTTCATTGTAAATGAACAAAAACTAATAGCTTACATTTTTAGACACACAGAGAATTTGCTTTGCGAACTGGCTAATCAAAATAGTAGACACCCATGGATTTACTATGTACATTTTTCCCCAGTTATGGAGAGTGCTCAGTGTACAAGTCAGGAGTTGCCATATGCGATGGTGTGTTGAGGCTGGGCATTGACCACGTGTATGTGAGGTCGAGGCTGGGAGGCCAGAGCACCATTGCTCAGCTACTCAATCAGAACATTGGACAAATACAGACAGTGACAGCTGATCACAGTGATACCTGTGTGAGACAGGTGTTCAGGGCCTTGTGTCGTTACTACCTCCCTCCCTGTGGCAACTCCACACACCCTACCCCTCCTTTCTCCATCTGCCAGGAGGAGTGTCAGCTAGTGCGGGACAAGTGCCAGCAAACATGGGATGCTGTTCTGCCGCCATTGGAGAACATAGACCCAATTATTGACTGCAATGATATTTCCAGGTTGCTGTTTCCACTACCGCACTGCTGCACTGGCGCTGGGCTAGGTATCTCCCTCTCTAATCTCTCTCTGTGTGTCTCTCTCCTCATCACCGCACACTTCTCCTCTCGTGTTTTAGGTAATCTACAAGATGATGAAACATCACAACAGAAGGATGGTGCAACAGTGGCCTGGATTGCAGGGTGGAGCATCACTCTTTATTGTCCTGGCAGCAGTTATGGTAGTGGGTGTTATTGTACTGATGTGGGTGTTGCCCAAAATAAGGAAGATGAAGCGAATAGAGGAGTGCAGCTCGACATACTCGCCAGGTGAGTGTCACTCTGGGCCAATTTGTTTCCACCAGTATAGTGCCCATTGTTCAGTAGCTACTACTGAATCTAGTCTGACAGTATAGTGTCCTGCTGAGCAAGCTGTGAGTGACACCATTAGTGAGTAACACCAACTCATGTGGTCACTATACACAATGGTGTTTGTGACAAAATTTCCTGCTTTGCAAATAGCTCACAACAAGCATTGAAAAACGAGCCATGTTTGATAAGTCAACGCCATTGGTAAGGAAAAGGAGCTAACCAATTAAGGTATAGCTATGCACTAACTTGCAGTCCAGAAAAAGGTTGAGCTCTTAGGGAATTTTCAACTTATCACTAAGTACGGTAATACTTAGTATATAGGGATTGGCATGGCACCTAGCATCATAAATGTATGGGGCTATGATGGGGAGTTTTGTTCATCTTCTTCTCCTTCTCCTTCTTCTTCTTCTTCAGATTGAACTCGCGTAACTCAAAAACGAAATAACATAATTTATAGTAATGAAATTTTGTAAGAATGTAGTATCCATCACCCGAAGAGACTGGTCATACTTATTTCTTTGTAAACAACAACAAATAGCCCCAGGCAATACATTATAATGGGATCACATGTGTCAGTATAACTCACAAATGATAAAAGATATGTGAACGAAACATTGTAGACATAATGTATTCAATCACCAACATCAAAATCACAACATTACATGTTTGTAAACAACAACAAATAGGCTCAGGTAAATTTACTTCTTCACTCCTCAAACTCTGCAATGGTAGCACACATAGAGATGAAACTTGGTACGTATGCCTATTATATCATTTCCATGACGATTACTTGTTTCCATGACGACCACATTTTGTTTGAAAAAGCCTCAGGCAATTTTCTTTAACACCACTTCTTCACTCCTCAAACTTGCTAATTGTAGCACGCATGGAGGTAAAACTTGGTGCGCATGTGTATTACATCATTTCCATGACGACCACAACAACAAATAGCCTCAGGCACCTTTCTTTAAAATTACTTCTTCACTCCTCAAACTTGCTAACGGCAGCACACATGGGGATAAATGCATATCATTTCCATGACGACAACAGGCCTTTATTCTCTATTATATAATTTTTTCCACAGAGATAATACGTAGTAGTATATAAAAATGAGTGGAGACAAAATTAAACATCCTGCGAATTTAAAAAAAGAGGCATGGTATAAAAAGAAAGGGAGACAAGATAGGGATGGGATACATGAAGCATGGTTAATGAACAGATTTGAGTACGCTGACACCCCCAACCCCATCACACAATCCCTATATTGTTGCCTAGGTGAAGTATTAAACGTTCATCGTTACAATACTCAGAACTTACAATACACTACTGAGTAACCAACACCCTTATAGAGCCCAAGTGGAGTTTAATTAAAGGGAATGTGGCAGTATAAATGTTACTAAAAACAACAGGGACACGGTGAAAGAATGCTTGGTAGCACACCAGGCAACAATATAGGGATCTGTGTGATGGGGTTGGGGGTGTCAGCATACTCAAATCTGTTCATTAACCATGCTTCATGTATCCCATCCCTATCTTGTCTCCCTTTCTTTTTATACCATCCCTATATGCCTCTTTTTTTTATTCGCAGGATTTTTAATTTAATGGGGTTTTGAGTGAGGTGCTGTCAGTAAGTGTGACTTACAGTAGATGATTCAGCTGTGTTTGCAGCGAGTTGATACTAGGATAATAGGATTTTTTATTTACTTGTCAAATACTATTTCTTTACTGGCAACCAACCTGAGAATGTTTGCATCTGTGCAGACTAGGGAATGACGGTGCAGTCATTGAATCTGTGACTGAGACAATCGGTGGATGCTGATGAGGTGGAGCCAGGAAGGAAAGGAACTGCTACAGAGTCATTTGCTTCTAGCTACAACCCTTACAGTTGAGCTTTATATTGACACAGAACATCCTTTTTCGTATGGCTCCACGATAATACTTTTTACTTTTAAACTGGTTATGTTTAACGCTAGCACAGGCCTAGTCCCATTCAGATGTAAAGACTGACTGTATGCTTTCCCCATAGAAGCAAAACTGTAATGTTAATCACACAAAGCCATTTTTCAGCCAAGAGACAATCCAGAAATGACATCCTAACAACTCTCTGTTTTGCTTGTAGCTGATCATTTCACGAGCTCGCTGCAAGTATACAGGCCAAAAACACGAGTCCCCACCTACCAAAGGAGAGAGCTGGCTAAAGGAAATTTCATCATTAAACGTGTGGATATTACTTTACTGGACTCTATTGGAGAAGGTGTGCGGCTCATTCCAGTTGACTGTGGTATTGCTCGATCTCACATCCAGGGGAATTTGGTGTGGTATACAAGGCCAGAGTCAGACACTCCAAGAAAGTAGTTGCTGTGAAGACACTCAAAGGTTGGATGCGTTTGCTGAAGTGAAGTAGTCTGTAGAATGAAGGACTAGAGTGGAGGTTGCGTTTTTTAGAATGGAACTAAATTGTGGTATCTCCACTTTAGAGTGGAAGTTTCCATTGTAGAAGAGAAATTTACAATTCCAATGGATGACCTTTATGGGCTCCCCTAATTTTACCTCTCTCCAGGGGACTTTGATCAGGTGGAAGTGAATAAGTTGGTGGAGGAGAGTTTGAAGATGAGTCGGTTCAAACATGCTCATGTGATGGACCTTCTTGGAGTCTGTCTTGAGACTGGTTCTGCTCCTTACATCATCATGGCCTACATGACCAATGGAAGTCTTCTGCAGTTGCTGAAGCAAGAGAGAAACAATATTGTTATCCTAGAGGAAACTGATGAGGATGAGGTCATTAATTTAGTTAGTAGATACACTATTGATGTTCTTGTGTGTGTAGATAATTTCCCTTTCAAGAAGTAGCTAATTGTTTCAAACTAAGGGATGATTGTTTACCACTCTGTAGGTGAAGGAGGTTCGCAAGCGACTGATGGTCATGTGTCTCCAGATTGCCAGTGGGATGGAGTATCTGGCGGCTGACAAGTACGTCCACCGAGACCTGGCTGCCAGGAACTGCACGTAAGCTGTCATACTTCACTTCATAGTGATGATTCATTTGTTGATAGAATAGCGGAGACAAGAGTTTTTGGGCGTACACAAATACATACGTAGATTGCACACTGCTAATGTAGCAAACAGACAGTCGTGTATGAGAATGTTCAGCAACTGAACACATATGGTGTCTGCATATCTATAGGATTGATGAACATTTCCTGATCAAGATCGCTCATTTTGGTCTGTCCGAGGATGTGTTTGAGCAAAACTACTTCCGACAGGACCGAAGGGAGGCCATCAAGTTGCCTGTCAAGTGGATGGCTCCAGAGAGTCTCAGTGACGGACACTTCTCTGAGAAGAGCGATGTGGTAATGAGCCGTTACATGCATGAACCCTTCATAACGTCATATTTACAGGTCAATTATATGTCTCGGGTGTATCCTACCTATTTTACACATTCCCTAAACCTACCCTGCTGTTTACATGTTCTTGATAATAATATTATTGACACAGTGCATTCCAAAAGCCAGCTATATAAGAGCGTTGAGTGTTATTTCTACACTTGGGGATACTGTGTTATCATTGGTATTGTGTGATGATTTCTTGTTTGCCTCCACAGTGGTCCTATGGAGTGACAATGTGGGAGATATTCAGTGGAGGGAAGGCTCCATATCCTGGTACCAATCCCTTCACCCTCATGCAGAACTTGGAACAGGGCTACCGGTTGCCTCAGCCATATAACACTGTCTGCAGCAAGGAAATGTAAGCATTAGGGTCCTTGACGCCAAACTTGAAGGACAAAATTAGTAGCCCATATATATCCCCTTAGGTTTTTGTCAAGTGTTTGCAGCAGGATAGTTCAACAACCTGTTAGCTATATAGCTACATAAAGAATAGCGTGCAACATCTAAAGGGAGGTTGTGAGTCCAATAAAACTTATGTAATTAACAAGCAAAGGTTGATACAAGAAAACTGACAGGATTGATTGTCATAAGAAACCACTCACTTGGTCGTCCAATCTGTTCATGATCATGTACCTATAGCGTCTGCTTGATATTTACTTGCCTTGTGCTTTACCCTGTAGCTAGCTACATTATAAATCTCAAGCTCTTGCATGCATAATGCAAATCAAGTCAGTACATCGATTGTACGTTTATTTGGGATACTCATTTCCAAGTCTTGGACTTTAACTAGTAAAAACGGCTGCAAAATCAGCCTAACCCCCAGGGACCTCCATAACCACTGTTTGCGCATAATTGTCCACAAAACTAAAGGTGAACAGTAAATTTCTCTGGCCACAAAGATGACTAGGATTGTGCATATTGAGTACGTGTATTTGTTGGTTTCTCTATCCAACTTATATAGCTATGAGATAATGATGCAGTGCTGGGTGACGGCACCAGAAGACAGACCAACTTTCAAGGAGCTTTATTTGACTACCTCCAATTATATTGAACATATGGCGGGCTACCTACAGTTAGGATTCAACCCTTTTGCTGAAAGGAATGTGGGAGAGAGAGAGGAAGGAGAGGAGAAGACTGAGCAGGAGGAGCAAGAGGAAGTACAAGTAGATGACTCAATCCAACTCCTTCCTCAGTGAACAGTAGAGCACATAGGCTCTTTAGTAAAACACTGACCGATTTTTGATTTTTGATGCTACCAAGCTGTTATAATGTTATCAGTTGCGGTATTTATTATTTCTGCTTTACAGTACATGCATGAAAAGGATAAGGATATAGGATTGCCATGGACATGGACATGAAGCTAGGGGCGGATATGGCAATCATGGATATCACTCGATATACAAACTATAGCTATCTGGTCATTAAGCCCGGGGGTTGAATCCTGACTTCATTCTAGATCCACGATGTACGATCCACAAAATATACAGGGATGATATAAAAAGCAAGGAAACAAGAGAGAGATGACCTGGTGTATGTGATGCAGTTGTACAATAGATGATGGCTATATACAAGTATTTCAAACTAACATTGTCAGCTTATGTGCATTTTCCTCCACAATTATTGTCGCCAAGTTTACTCTCAGCATGAATGTGTGAAGGTGAGGGTAATGGTGAATGGATTCTCCGGACAGCAGCATTGTGTACTTGCTTAAGGAAATAAGTCATTCTATGAGGAGCGAGTCATGGGTGTAGTTGACTTGTTTGCCTTGCCTGGCCTTTCTACCTCGTTTGAGACATGCTTTGTGACAATGTAGGGCTTGTGTGGGGGAAAATGCACATGAGCATTCTATGAGGAGCACACTCATACGCAGCAGTAGTTGGTGTCTGTGTGTTGACGCTTATTCTGGCACTACAGGCTACGGGGCCAGCGGCTTCAGAACTACAAGCGGTAGCCTTAAAATATAAATCCTGAAACAACTGCGTGCCGTGAAAACAAGCGAAAAGCCAATATGCATAACTTGAATTTTTTGGGCTGCTCGAATCTGAGAATAATTACTAATTAGAGCTCAAGACACTCAGTTGTCAGTTTCTGAGGTAGGAGCGATACTTACTTCTTCCACTTCTTACTCCGCTACTCCGGCTCCATCTTTACTTGATCGACTCAAGGCACTCGACAGCGTCAGCCAAAAATGATTAACCCTCGGCGCGCATGCGCAGCGAGGGTTACTGTAGTCGTTCGTGTGTGTGTCTGTGTGTCTCTGTCTGTCTGTCTGTCTGTTACTCTACATCTCACTTCTCGAGTGTTTTCGTCTCACAAACGATACGACCTACTTAACGGGCAATGAAGGTCAGAAAGTTCGAACGGTTTTCTCTGAAAGTGCTCCGTTGCAAAGCTAGAGCGCTCCCACCAGTAGTCGCCATTTTGTCGCTGCGGAAAACGACCGGGTCCGCTTGCTCTGTGTATCTTGAAGGCACAAGAAGACACAACGAAGGGCGTGTATCGACTCCCGCATTCTATCTACTGCTGTAGCTAGCCCGTGTAAGACTCTCCGCGAGCTACTAGCGGGAGAGACCACGAGTAAACGCATACCAAATAGCCCAGCCCATCAATTAGCGGTATATAGAGTTCGCCGACTTGCGTCTGAAATTTATATAGAATGACGTATTTGAGCACACCTCGGCCCGCGCAACTACTGGGCATGTGCGAACATGAGAAAATGGCGTACTGGGTGACTGAAACGGTAGCTGATGATGATGATTTGACGAAGGACGTTGCCTCTCTCAGAGCCATCCTCAATGAAAGCGTTCCCTTCCCAGGTAAGCTGGACCCCGCTGGCAAAAAATCGTGCAGATATCGCATCAACATCTATTTTCTTTTTCCAAGACATGAAGTTCTTGCCCCCCTCATATGCAGTGGAGATAGAGAGAGAAAAGAGTGCGTGCAGTGCTGTTACCGAGCTCCAGATATGTCTCGACAAAAATATAGCCGTACAGGTAATAAAAGCAAATTTCGTATGTACATGTACATATGTCACTACAAAATATTGAACAAACACATGTACAGCGTGCAACATGTGGAATGAGTGTTAGGCATGTGTGCGTCGCAAGTATTTCTATCTTCGCAGCAGGGCACGACGGGGATTGTGAACCTAGCCTTACAGAGGTGCGCATGAAATATAAAATTTTCTTCTGCATAAGTTTCCTGCTATACAATACTTAACACTAATAACTCATCTCCGCTGCCTACCATATGTAGCTCTTCCATAGCACAGTAGTAGTGCACTTGCCCAGGAGCTGATATTTGCTAGTACCTTTCTATCATCTATCAGCCTACAAAGCATGAGATGCACGAAACCTAGCGAAGAAAGCTATCTGTGTCAGCACTTATATAATGACTAGTGTATACGTGAGTGACAAGTCTATGATCGGGGTTCACCTCAATTTGTCGGTCAGCCTATTAGGGACTGTATTATCTCTGCAGGACTTGCTGAATGCTAAACTGGGGGAAGTGGAGCTGGCTATGGCAGAGAATGAACAAAAGATGGTAATGAATGCGTACTAGACTTGTACATCAGTGTAACCAGTATCAAACGACCACCTATAGACAAGTATGTGCATGTTGATGACACATACATTTGAAGTTGGGTGTCCAGCTACGCACACACGTACGTTGACTGCTGTTGCTATGCGTACCCAATGCTGCAGATATCTGCTTACTGTGTTGCTTATAAGGGCGTAGCCAACGGCACAAGTAGGAGGTCGCTTGGTCAGTTGGTGCTTATGCCACTGGAGTAAGTCACGGGTTAGAGTGCACTTTAAGCTGCTTAAGGGAATACGAGCCAGGGTCATGAGCTAGCCTTGAGTGTCGCAAGCGCCTAAGCATTTTTGCATTACCAGTGTGCCAGGTTAGGTTACCCGTAGCTGACAGGGTCTCTAGTGGAGTGTGTACAAGTCTAACGCAATATATTATTACTTCTGAAGCAGAGCACCCTAGAGTCGAAACTAGCAATGTCCTAGGTCCGCTACGAATACATAAGAATATGGTTCTTGTTTCATTGAACCAGACATCTCCTGCAAGTTCAGTAGTTATTGAACTTTCATAGTAGTCATACAGCACACTTTCTATGATACACATTATGGGATGGGTTGTGCCTTTGATCTGTCTACGCAAGTCACAATTTGGTGTGTTAAGCCAGGCATAATTATGACTTCAACTTATTACAGATGCTCCATACATGAGTATAATATGACCTGGGCACTTCAGTAGGCAGGTTATACTTGCTAAAAGTATCGTTTGCGTATTATACCGCTAGTGCGTGCACAGTTACAGTGCCAAACACTAAGAGAGTAGATAGTGTGTGTTCAAAAAGATGTATATGCCAGCTACATTCTGGAGTTATATTTGCTATGCTGGTACAGAGGGAGCTGGAGAGACTGGTGAGGATGAGGAAGACACTGAAGAAAGGAATCTTCACCATCTGGAGGAGGAAGAGGAACAACTACTTCAAGGACCACAAAGGACAGGTGTGTGTTCATGTGCAAATATATTTCAGGGTGCTAATTATGGCTTAGAGCTATAGGTAAATGTGTTCTTCATAACTTGGTCGCAAAACAGAGATTTACATTGTCTGTGAAAGCGTTCATAGCCAGATACCTCTTGTAAATACAGCTCACGCTTTACTTACATACTATATAGAAATAAGGAAGAGAAAGAAAAAGAGAAGGGCTGCTGGGGCTTCACTTGACATCTACAGAGATAAAACGCAAATACAAACCAAGGGCTAGCAAATCAATTTATATGCGCACGCGCGAGCTAGTACAGAGTGGTAGTATGTGGTCAACTTTTAGTCACCTTGTCCTTGATTGCGAAAGGGACAGCATGTTGATGGCGGATCCACGGTGTCGTACCTGGCTACATATTTAGGTGAGCTTTGATCTTTGTCATGGTGCCCAGGCCAGGCTCCCGATTCTTTTGTAGTAAGCTATCCTCTCTGAGTGACAGGATGGAAGCCCATTCCAGCCTTACATATATCTGAGAGTAGATCTCTCTCTAGGAGAGTTAGCCCACTACCTCTGACCAGAGTATGTGGGTACCCTGGTGTGTGTGGTACTTCACTGACACAGCCAGTATCCAAACACCCAAGTTTCCAAGGTGTAGATCTTGCGCTGCCCTTCATGTGCCGCTGTGGCCTTGTTACGTTTTTGGACCTGGCTTTCTACTTCCGCTGCGACACACCTTGGCTATGTTGCCGACCTTCCGACGCCTATGGCAAGTGCCATCTTGGAAGGTGTAGTCATGGCCTAGGTGCCCGTCGGAGCCACAGTGGTGGCACGCTGCACTGCAATGGTTTACGGGAGGGTGACCACGGCAGTGGCCGGACTAGTTACCCCTGCTCCAAAAGCTGACTGCGTGGTGCTTATGCCACATGAGTAAGTCACGGGTTAGCTTTTGGTTGCGTGCACTTGAAGCTGCTTGAGGACACACGAGCCAGGGTTACAAGCTAGCCTTGAGCGTCTTCTGCACCTAAGGATTTTTGCATTATCTGTGTGCCAGGTTAGGTTACCCGTATCATGGAATGACGCTACTGAGCCAAGCATCACCTCAGTCCTCTCTGCTCCGTCAGTGTCTGATAATAACCTGTATGACATGTGCAATAATTGAATAGCTAACATGCAACATACACTGAAGTGTGGTCACATGACACTAAATTAATTCCGGCTGTACACGTGTTTTGTTCTTTTACCCTCCTTCTCCTGAAGATCTAGCTATTGATGCCACCATTTCTCTCTTTCAGACTCCACCGACTCTTGTTGTTGGCAACAACAGTCTTGATCAACTAGGGAGTGCTGCCTACTTTGCTGGATTAAATTGTAAGCCTTTGTCCTTCACAGCACCTTTTGTTAAATGAGACTTGGCACATACATACATTGTTATACACAGAGGGGTACCTACTCTTCACAGCCGCACTATGTTATTTGTATGCAGAGTACTTTGGTTATACATACCGCTCTTTAGGGATGAGAAACAAGGTGTCAAATCCAGATTCGAAACTGATGGAAGGAGTGAGAAGGCAGATAATTGACAGTCTTACTCAACCACTTCAGGCTAGGTCTGTGTGTGCACATGTATGTCAGGGTTTATTGAGGGAGGATTGCACTGGTAAAGACAAACTTTACTAGTCCTGCAGTTGGTTTCAAAGGAAGAAGATGTGGAGTTCAAAGAGTGGAAGATTCCTCTTTACCCAATGTGTAGAATATGACCGCTGAGGGGGAGAGTTGGAGGGAATGGGAGATGTGACAGTATGTAGGGAAAAGTGAGAGGAAGGGGAGGGGAAGGGAGTGATGAATTAGGGGTGTAAACACGAGGCAGCTGCAATTCAACGACATGACACTTTTCAAAGAGCTGCCGTAGGTTGGACTTAAACCCACGGCACTCATTTCTCTAGATGCATGCTCTAGCACTGAGCTATATACCAGGGCAACTCGGCAATAAGTCTGTAATGCAGAATGACACAAGGGAAGTGAGAGAGGAAAGAGAGAGGGGGTGGTGGTGCGTGAGGGAGATAGGGGCAAGGGAGGGAGGGTCCAGAAAAACTAAAGAGGGAGGGAGAGAGGCAAGAGAATGATATTTCATACTCTATATAATATAGTTTAATGAAGACAACAGATAACGAGCAGAAGTTGTTCCTTCGTAAAAAGATCAAGGAAATATGGTTAGTAACGTGTTCCTATTCAGAATCAATTTACTACTGTTAAGATTTTTGCTGTCTATTATACAGTAAGCACACTATTAGTCAATTGGTGAGGGAGAACATCATAATTGACTGGGCTCTTCTTGCCTATGAGCAGGTATGTACTATAGTTGGAAATAAAATCCATCTGCCGATCTCATCGACCTCTCTTCCCTTTCCTTCTCAGTTCAACAATTCCCATACTGCAGCTGACTGTGAACTTCGTTGGAGAGGCCACACCCACCCTGGTGTCAACAAGGTCAGCTCTCTCTCTTTTGCTCTCTGTATTGGGCTGAATGAACAATGTCACGTTCTTACATGTATGATGAAAGCACTCAAGAGCAAACCCTCGGCGCACTAGAAAACGCATGTGCGTATTTGCCGTACCGCTAATTGATGGGCTGGGCTATCTCTACCACTCTACATACTCGTGGTCTCTTGCCAGCTCTGAGAGTCTGTGACAGGCTGGCTATATAGGATGCGGGAGTTGATACTTGCCCTGCATTGCAACTTCGGGTGCCGCCACGGTACACAG
This sequence comes from Geodia barretti, assembly GCA_030341885.1. Taxonomy (NCBI): domain Eukaryota; kingdom Metazoa; phylum Porifera; class Demospongiae; order Tetractinellida; family Geodiidae; genus Geodia; species Geodia barretti. The sequence goes on from CASHTH010001711.1 coordinate 28,814, forward strand.
AAGAAGCAGATCTGTCAAGGTAGGCCTTGGGAATTTCCTTAGTGGCTTGTTCACTTGATTTTCACGCCATAACTTTTCGAACGCATTACTTTTACGAAATTCGCACAATTTACAATCTAACCAGTAGCACTGAAATGTTTGGTATCGCTCTTTCATTGTCTTGTTGGCGCGTGGTGGCAGAAAACGTCGTAACAGACAGACAGACACACACGTACGAACCAAGTACCGTAAGCCTTGCTGCACATGCGAGCCGAGGGTACTATTGCCCGCCCCGTTCTCTCTGTTATCATTTTCTCTCGTCCACTCCAGGCAGTATGGAAGAAGCAAGAGGACAAGGAGTTAATGATAATAGCAAAGACACACAACTTCTGCAATTGGACCCTCATTGCTACCGAACTAGGAGTGAGTTTATTCTTGGACTGTTCATACTGGGTGTGGCAGAGTAAGTCAACAGCACATGTTGATGCTGTGGGGTATTCATTGTAAATCATACCATAAGGGTGGCTCTTTTCTACCTCAAGAGAGACTGTCTCTCTCAGACATGATCTAACTACTTGTATTCTTGATCAAGGCTATCACCTGTGTACAGAAAAGGATAAGCTAAAGAGCCCTGATGGCATAATAGGGCACCCATGATGCATAGCTCACAAGCTTCTACTCTATAGGGAGGGCACTAATGCAACTCTCTCACCAATGTTTTGTTTTGTACATACACAAGTGGAAAAATCATTTCAGGGGGATATAGGGATGGCTTGAAGCACCAAAAAGGAAGAAACAAGGGGTCATTACACACCAAATATGCACAAAGCCACATGACACGATCCCTATATCTTTGTTTTATTGTTCATAAGCAAAGTTTAATATGAGACAAAGATATAGGGATGGTGTCATGTGGCTTTGTGCATATTTGGTGTGTAATGACCCCTTGTTTCTTCCTTTTTGGTGCTTCAAGCCATCCCTATATCCCCCTTTCATTTTGAAGAAATGATTTTTCCACTTGTTTCCACTATTTTTAATGGCTTATGACAACACTGCATTTTCAGTCACTCTGATGTTCATGGGTATGTTGTAGAAGAAAGCAGAAGCTAATGGACTGCTCTTACCTACCTGAAGCAGGGTGTATGCGTAGTGTCTCCAACAAGGACGCGATTAGGTTGTGGCACATATGGTGGTGGTTTTTCATTTGGGCAGGCTTCGGAAATCAGACTACAATAATAACCTGGGGGACAAAGAATGAAGGCGCCTGGCAAGGCACGCGTAACACGGCGCAGATTGCCAAGTTGCTCCTCGTGCAAATCAACAGCAAAACGCAAGCTAGCCAGTTACAAATGTGTACACTGACTTACAGAAGACATTGGAGGATGACAGTAGTTTTCTCTGCAGGCATCCAGTCCTGGCTTAGTCTCGTTCGTGGACCAGGTTTACGAGACAAAATGCGCGCGCACCGCATTGGAAACGCCCTCCTCGGCGCATGCGGCTCACTGATGCTGAGTTAGCAGCAAATGGCGTTGTTCAGTGACTACTGAGGAAGAGCTCAACGATCTACCGTAGTGACTTGCGGCAAGAAACAAACGATCGCTTGATATGCGTGCACACCTCCGGCAAATTCGGAGACGTTCTGTGAAAACATCAACGCTTCAAGTGCTTCCGGTAAGGAGCTAGCGGGTCTGAAGAAGAAGAAGAAGATGATGATTATGATGACACGAAATTCGTGAAATCGCGTATGAGCGAATTCTCGCGTGAACAACTGAAGGTGCGTATGAGGTCTTGGGGGACATGTATAGGTAGATATGGGCCCGTAGACTATTGCCAGTATGTTCTGAAGGCCTAGGGAGTGATTATCACCGAGTTTTTAGTCGTTTTGTATGCGGATCACGTGAGATTTCACCCGTGTCATCCCTATATAGAGAGTCTACCGACTCTCTAATAATTATGCATTTTCTGTCTGCTCTCCACAGACCAACAGGACAGGGTTCATGTGTCTTCAGAGATATCAGCAGAGCCTTAATCCTACCAAAATCACCAAGTAAGGCTCCGTACTCCAAAGCTGAGATCTGTGCCCTTTAGTTTATTTTCTCTCGTTGTCAGCTGCATAATGTTGGACCTGTGTAACTTTTGCTAATTGTAGGGTCTTCAGCATGGATGATGATACACGTCTGAGGGAAGCTGTCAGGATCTACGGCGAGAGTCGGTGGGGCCTGGGTGAGTGGGAATTAATTGTGTTCCTCCCTCTCTCTACTGGATAATAATGTTTTGCCTTTTTTGGAGAAAACTGTTGTACAAATCGCCTACCTATAGTGTATATAGTTTGCTCTCACTATAGCTATGCAATAAAACGAGAGGCACTGGAAATGAGGTTTATGGTAACAAGGCTGCTTAAGCAGACAGCTTTCTCCACTAGAGGCGATTATGATCAAGACATTCCTATTCCTATCTTTGACTTCCTTGCCTCTCCCTCCCTTTCTTGTTTACCCTCTGCTCTGTCTCTCTCCCTCCCCCCTCCTCCCTCAGTGTCGGCATACGTGGATGGCAAGACACCATCTCAGTGTATGCAGCGATGGGTCAACTCTCTCAAACCTGGGATCAAGAGAGGTCGCTGGAATGATAAGGAGGACAAGGTACATACTTCAAGATTGTAACACTACAGTTGCTCTTGGCAGTTACTTTTGTCCTCTGTTAGGCCTTTACATTGCTCTCATATTATCTCTCTCCCTAATTTTTAACCCTTGCCGGCATGCGTACGCAGCTAGGGTTATTGTAGTCGGTCTGTGTGTGTGTGCATGCGTGTCTGTCTGTCTGTCTGTCTGTCGTCTGTCTTTTTACCAGAAATCGCAGCCGTTCTGAAGGTGAAATGCGGATATCATTGTAGGCATTAGCTATGCTCGCGGTAATGAAGATTTTGGAGCAGATAGGGCTGCAGATATGGCGCTTCTTGCACATATATAGATGAGATAAGAAGCTAACAACTAACACAGGGAGTGGATTAAGTGCTACTGAGCTTCCGTCACATTGGATATAAAACGGCAAGGGTTATGCACTGTAAGGTGCTTTTCATTTAGCCATGAGAGTTATAATTGTACACCCCTGTGAGTGATTTCCTATCATTATTATTGTCAGCTACTACGAGAGGCAGTCAGAAAATGTGGAGTTGGGAGCTGGGCAAATATCGCCGCATTTGTGCCCTGCAGAACCCAGGCCCAGGTCAGAAGGAATAATGTGTAACAAGGGAAAAGAGGGAGAATAGTCTCAGTCCCAGACTCTTTCCTGTATACACATTTTACGCATGCGCAGTAAAAGGGGGAGGGGAGGGGAGGAAGTGTCTGGGGACAAGGCTTACCCTACGGCGGATCCTGGAATTTTTATTTGTGGTCAGACACTTAGCATTGGGATTGGGGGTTATTTAAAGTCACATAGAATATTATTACAGTGTATGTGTGGCATGGGAATATCAGTCTGTTGCAACGACTAGGTTGGCTTGCTCCCGCTCGCCACTAACTTCTCTTGTGCCCAGGTGAGGGAGCGGTGGGTTAATCATATGGACGAGAAGTTGTCCAAGACGGGATGGACTGAGGAGGAGGACAGGAAACTCATTGCTATCTGCCAGAGATACTCCTCGGGTCTGTCTGCCTCACTGAATATTCATGCATGTTAGGGTACCTGTAAACTGATTATCCAATTACCGGTTCATTAATAGTACAAAATTTTCACCTATGATTACAGGTGAAAAAGTTGTTAGAGTGACTTCATTATAGTTTACATTCTACATTCATACACCCTGCCACAAACAGCATTGGAAAGTACAAGGCACAGTATCACAGTGAACACTGATCCCTTCTTATCTTTTCCCAGGCCCCATCCCCTGGTCGTTGGTAGCCAAGGAGATGAGAACCAGGACGGACAACATGTGTTACACTCGGTGGCGCTCCATCAGCGATGCTCCCACCATCTTCAAGAAGTACTCAGAGTCATACAAACAGAAGGAGACTGTCATGACCAACTTTGTCGGGCGCAAACGATGCAGACACAGTCTCAGGAAGGATGTGAGGATCCATCCTCGGTTCATGTCTCCTCCCCTTCCTCCCCCTCTCTCTTTCTGCCCCCTCTTTGTTTCTGTCCTCCCTCTATCCTTCCTCCTGTCCTCTATATTCCTGTTACCCTCTGTAGTTCACCTGATAACGCACGTCATACGTGTCAATATACGTTCGTTCAGCCTATATACCAGTTCTTCCCTGCTTATAGCTCTTTGTCATTGGCTATTAATTAATAATTGAAAAGTTCAAACCCTCAGCTCACTGCGCATGCGCGGTACCGCTAATTGATGGGTTGGGCCAAGAGTATGCGTTTACTCGTGGTGTTTACGCTAGTAGCTCGCAGAGAGTCTGACACGGGCTAGCTACACAAGTAGATAGCATGTGGGTCGATACACACCCTTTATTGTGTCTTTTTGAGCCTCCAAGGTACACAGAGCGAGCTGATTAGCCCAGTGCGATTATGCATATTGGCTTTTTCGCTTGTTTTCATGGCATATCTCTCAAATGCAGTCGTTTCAGGAAAATCGCCTTTTTAATTTTCAGGCTCGTGTAGTTCTGAAGCCGCTGGTATCGCTAATAGGCCACCTCGTGGCCTGTAGTACCAGAATAAACGTAGACACCACAGACAGACTGACAGACAGACTGACAGACAGAACTACTGTAACGCTCGCTGCCTACGCGCTCCGAGGGTTAATTAAATCATGCCAGTGGTTCAAATACATAATGTGTGCCATATTGTCTCATTTCTGTGCTCAGGACATTGAAGAAATGGTACCAGAGGCCACAAAGGAAAAGGTGCAGTGTTAGTTAGTACGTACTCAATCCATCCTTAATTGGGGCTAAGAATCAAGCACTAGTGCAAACCCTCGGTGAACTGCGCATGTGTGACACTGCTAATTGATGGGCTGGGCTATTAGTATGTGTTTACTCGTGGTCTCCCTCTAGTATAACTCGAGGAAAGTCTGAAACAGGCTAGCTACACAAGTAGACTGCATGTGGGAGTCGACACACGACCTTCACTGTGACTTCTTGAGTGAGCTGATTAGTTCGCAGTAAGACCCAGTGCGATTATGCATATTGGCTTTTTCGCTTGTTTTCACGGCATATCTCTCGAACGCAGTCGTTTCAGGTACGCTGAGCAAGCAGATCAGGTCGCGGTAAGCCCAGTGCGATTATGCATATTGGCTTTTTCGCTTGTTTTCACGGCATATCTCTCGAACGCAGTCGTTCAGGAAAATCGCCTCTTTTTTTCCAGCTCGCGTATAGTTCTGAAGCCGCTGGTATCGCTAATTGGCCGCCTCGTGGCCTGTAGTGCCAGAATAAGCATCGACGTCGAGGGTTAATGAAAGCCACTAAAGCGCCAAAGTGGAATTGTCATCTGATGTGTGTTTACCAAAACGATTGTGTATTAAGCATGTACAGAGTCTATAGCACCAACTGATGCCTTCCAGTCTGGGTATATCATATCAGTAGGAAGGATTATAGCCTTTACTCACTCTTTGTGTGAACTGCATGAAACATGGTCAATTACTTAAGAGCATATTTGGTTGTCGCTTCCTTTCATGGATGTATAATATACTAGCCATAGAGAATGAAAGTGCAAACCCTTGCAAGCTGCGCATGCGCGGTACCACTAATTGATGGGTGGGCTATTAGAATGCATATTTACTTGTGGTCTCCACGCTAGTAGCTCATGGAGAGTCTGACACGGGCTGTAGCTACAGTAGTAGATACTACGCATGCGGGAGTCGATACACGGCCTTCGTTGTGCCTTCACGATACACGGACCAAGCTGACCCTGTCGAGGTAAGCCTGTGCTGATTAGCAATTGCCTTGTTCACTTGGTTTTCACGCCATAACTTTTGGATGTAGTGTTTTTACGAAGCCAGCCAGTTTTAAAATCAAGCGAGTGTGGCGCTGAACCCATTGGTGTCGCTTTTTGGCCGGTTTGTTGCACATAGTGGCAGAAAACGTGGTGACAGACACACAGACCAAGTACTGTACCCTCGCTACGCATGCACGCCGAGGGTTAATAACAAGAAAGAAAAGAAAGAAAACCCAGAAGTCATCCTCAACCCAAGTATACACACGAGACAATCAACACACTTGCACATAAAAACGTAGGACACCAGGTGCCCAGCCTTGAGAACTGGGGCAGTGGGTTAAAGAGTCTTTTACGGCTTGACAACTCTCCCCACACACCAAGTGTCCACACCTCACGACAAACACACAATCACAGTACACTATACAGAAGGCAGTAGAAGAATTATTTAAAAGAGGCAATAAAAAATCTGTATGATCAGTCCGTAAAAAAATAGACAAATAGAAAATGAAAAGCACTGAAGTGCAAACCCTCGGCACACTGACGCGCATGCCGTACCACTAATTGATGGGCTGGGTTTAGTTTCAGCTGTTACTTGTGGTCTCTTGCCAGCTCGCACAGAATCTGACGCGGGCTAACTACAGTACTAGATTGTATGCGAGAGAGGCTGATACACGCCTGCGTGCATCTTCTGGTGCCACTGCTCCGAAGTACGCAGAGCACGACCGCGGTAAGCCATCCGTCCGTTGCGTATTGCATATTCGCTTTTTGCGCTCTAGCTTTGCACGGAGCATTTTCAGAGGAAAACCCCCATATTTTCGACCTTCGTCGCCCGTGGGTAGAGGCGTTATCGTTTTGGACGAACAGACCTCGAGAGGTGAGATGTAGAGTAACAGACAGACACACGGGACATACCCAACTACTGTAACCCTCGCTGCGCATGCGTGCCGAGGGTTAATAAATATAAAATCTGGAGAGAAAGAGAACGACAACTCATTTCACAGACCATGCTCGGCTCCAGTGTGGAGCGGCTGTGCAATGATTCTAGTCTTACAAATCGATATTCAAGCGAGAGTAGAACTGAAGCTGTTGTCGTCACTTTGGCTGCTTCATTATGCATGGTGACGGAAACGTAATAAGAGGGGGATCACATGCCAACCCACTACTGTACTCTGTATATAACCCTCTCCGCACCTGTGTGCTGAGGGTATAGCTTGGCTATCACAGTTCTTTTCCTCCCCCTCTACCCCTGTGCAGCTCAAGTCCTATGAAGAGATGTTGGAAAGGAAGAAAAGTCGCACACGAGAATTACAATTGCCAGGAGACCCCTCTGCTGATAGTAGCGGTGCCTCTACATCAGGAGCTAATGGTGGGGGCACATCAACAAATAGAGTTACTGCATTTCCACCTACTGATATGGGGGCTTCAGCAACTAACGATGGACGTATCGACAACTTAGAAAGAAGTTCACCTAACACTGCCAATACTGCCACTCCAAGTGGCACCGTGGATGCAACACAGCCTTCTTCATATTCATTTCCTCAAGGAAGATTTCTATATATTCCCCCCTCCTCTTCCCCTGAATCTCTCCCCACAGCCTCTGTTCGCCCACCCACATCAAAACCCTCAGATCCCCAACCTCATTCTCAGTCCCTGCCTGATCCCCATCCCCTGCCACCTCCCACTCTCCCTCAATCCCTCCCCACCTTCTCTCTCCCTTTCCCTCCTCCTCCTCTTCCTCCTGGGCCTCTGCTGATCCCACACAACATCAGAACTTTCCTGAGTAATACCGTCCACCTCCCATCAAGACATAGTCTCCAAGGAGTGTACACTCTTCCTCCTTTTCATCCTCCTACACCCCCCACCACCTGCCTCCCACCTTCTGGGTCCATTAGTACTGTGCCCTTCTCTGAGTCCGAGGTAGACTCTGGGTCCCACTCTAGTACCACCCCCCTGAGGATTGGGAACCTACTGGTGCCAGTTCAGCGACCCACTCGCAGAGTTGTTGCTACCATTTGGCCATCATCTAGAACAGAAAGGGCACCCTCTACTTTTCCCCCTTTGTTCTCTGGTCAGGAAATGGGTGGTGTAGGAAACGTTAGCAGCCCTACCCCACTGCAACAGACTTGCCACAATCTACCAGTCGCCATCAGTGCTCACTCTGTCTCGGATACTCACTGTTCCTCCTCTCTCCCCCCTCCTCTCCTCCACCTAGCCACCCCAGCTGGTGGCAACATTAGCAGCTGTATTGGTGAGGCCATGAACACACTCCTGCAAGAAGCCACTGCCTCTGGAGATGAAGCACCAACTCAAACTGCTAATAACAGTTCCCTTTCTAGAGACAAGACTCCTAATAGAGAAAGTACGCTCTCCACTGTGCCTGCTATGTCGTCCAAAGATTGTGACGGACCACAGGGTGGCCAGAGTTGAAGAATTTTGCCTAGGTGTAAAATCCCTTTCAAATAATTATTGTGAATGATCCAACATTGATGGTGTAATGCAAGTGTATTACCTGTTGCTATAATTATAGGTCATTGCTATGTTTATTTACAAACAATTATCCTTTACCACACTCAAGAGGGTGCGAAGGTGAGAGTATCACCAGTAAGGTAAAAGGTGACTATCCACTGTGGCAATGCAAGGCTAAGTATAGATTTGATGATGGCAAGTATGAGCATGCAGCGCTTGCTTGTGTAAAATTCCTCCACGCAGGCCCTATATTATCGCGACCTTTACTGTTTGTTTAGTGAAGTGCGAGGACAATGGTGAAAGAATTCTGTATGTAGATGGCCAAGAACTCAGCAATGTAGAACTGGTTAGTTGAGCAAAATGTTAGAAGTCTTAGACTCCACACAAAGCAGTCACAACTGAAAACCAGAATAGATGGTATTACCTGTCGAATGTGCTTATGAAATGAAAAGCACTAAAGTACATGCAAACCCTCGGCGATACTGCTAATTGATGGGCTGGGCTATTTAGTATGCGTATACTCGCGGTCGGTCTACCGCTAGTAGCTCGCGGAGAGTCTGACACTGGCTAGCTACAGTAGTACTACTACTACAAAAGAGCATGTACCAAGAAATGGCTTAAATCGCATAATCGGTACTTGATTTATTTTAAAAGTCAGTTTTCAATTTTCTTCTTCTCGTTGTTGTTGTTTTTGTTGTTCAGTTTAGAAAAGCATATCTCAAAAACCACTTGGATGAAATGGAGATGAAACTAAAACCAAAAAAAACAGCCCCAGGCCATACATTATGATATCGACCAATAATAAAGTGTGCTAACTAGGTAGAGCAAATAAGAACTTTGTACACGCATGAAGGTTAGACCATGTGATGCCAAGAGAAAAAAGATGCAGAGCTCTGGACAGCTGTTTCGGGCTTGTTGGCTCTCATCAGCAGAGCATACCCCAACTTGTAACCCATCATTAGTATCAAAATGTAAGAATTACAAGTTTGTATATAAACAACAACAAACAGCCTCAGGCAATAAAAACTTGTAAAATGTGTTTGTGCCTATATAACTTATGGTGTATCCTCTAACAATGAAACTTGGTGCACTGATGTACCATGATGAGTATTCATCAAAACAGAAAATGCAAGTTTGTAAACAACAACAAACAGCCTCAGGCAATAAATACTTGTAAACTATGTTTGTGCATATAACTTGCTTATTGTGGGTCCTCTAACAATGAAATTTCTTCTTCGAAAAAAGTGTGGAATACTCGTGTAAATTTTACTCCACACAAGCCCTATATTGTCGCCACTTTTACTCATGACATGAATTTTGAATAATGTAGTGTGAAGACTGGCAAACGAATTCTGTAGAGAAAGCAGCATTGTAAAACTGGTTAGTGAGCGAACATTGATGTAAATACAGTCACGATTCAAAACTGAGGACCTGCCAGAGAGGGCATTTGCTACCAGTCTTATGTGCATAGGAAACGAGTCATAGCGACCATGTGATGCCAAGAGAAAACGAGTCATCATACGGTACAGATCACTCGTGCTTTGCGACAATATAGGGCTTGTGTGGAGTAAAATTTACACGAGTAAGCGATGTCAGTTTGAAGATGTACCCATCATCCCATTGTACTAATGCATCACATGCACTTGTCTTGTCTCCTTGCTTTTTATGGCATCCCTATATTCCACACTTTTTGAATTGTTTATTTACTTTTAACTGTTGAAGTTAGGGCAGGACACATAATTCTTTGAGGTATCAGGGGGGTGGAGTAGCTAATGTGAGGGTGAGTCATTGTTCTCTGGGTGTGTCCGCCAGCCTATAGTACTGGAGAGAATGTGGACCAGTATAGCAGTTTCACTCACTTTTGTTTGTGTCATATCAATATTCCAGTAATCTGCTCCATCCGTTTTGCATCATAGATGTTTTAACAATGTGAAGGAGACAGGGCAAAGGCAGTGCTGATATACAGAGTATATAATGCAGCTGTACTGCCAGTTACAATTTTGATGTCTCTCTGCAAATTTTGCTCTAAGCTCATCCAGTACTTTCATGCTGCATATTAACACCACTTGCATGCACACAGTGGTGTAGATAAGAAAAAGAACAGTGAAAGCAGCGGAGAAGCTTAAGGTCATAGATGTTCTTTTGGTTTTTGGTCTGGGAGTTGTAGCTCAGTGCACAGGTTACTGGTCGCTAGGCCTGGGTTCCACTCATGACAAAAGTGTTTCTCTTCTAGGGATTGTGATGGTGGCTACAAAAACGTATTGATGACTAACTCATATATTATAAACATGCTAGTGCACAATAATAATTATTCAGCCTGGGCCAGTTATGGAGGGGGTAACTATACATGTGTGCTCTGCTGATGAGGGCCAACAAGCCCGAAACAGCTGTCCAGAGCTCCCCATCTTTTTCTCTTGGCATCACATGGTCTACCTTCATGTGGTGGTTATTTCTCTATCTATCTACCTATGGCTGGTATGCTATGAACTATAATTTCATGAGTGCAGTAGTATGGACCAGCTAACTCTTGCATCAGGACCAGGTCTGTACCACCATTGAGGGAGCCTCTTCATCAGACTCCTTGTTTGTGGTATTTGATTAACTACTTGCTGTTGGTCTTCCCCGCGTAGCTAATTCCCTTCTGCCATCTCCATGCACGATACGATCCCTACCAGCTTCTTCATTATGGAATGGGTCCATTCGGACTTCTGAATTATTGACCCGGAGCAGGAAGAATAGTGGTCCTCCAGAATTATGCATTCTCCCCAACAGATGCATTGCCAAATGCCAAGGTCGTTGCACTTCCCATAAATTATGTATCGTATTATACACTGCGCACTCGCACACCCGATAAGGGGGGCGGGGCAGCCTGACTTTTGTTTCGTGGGCCAGTAGCATAGAACATCATGAAAAAGGCAGGTCCTCCTAGGCAGGGCGGACGTGGGGGGAAAAAGACAACTACTGCAACTGCAGCTAAAAAGGGAGCAGGATCTCATACGCAGAAAGGTCTGTTATGCAGTCAGCTGGCCTTTTAGCCGCAGAAATAGCTAAATTTTATGCTACAGTCCAGAAAACATTTCCTGCACCTCCCCTGAGACATATCATACTTACAATACAGGGCCCAAATTTATTGCTGCACTGTTAAAGACAAAAATGCAGTATACAGGAAATTGCGCCCTGTAGCGGAGTTTCACCACAAGACTGTAATTTTATCATATCTAACTCTGTGACTTGCAGGCAAGGTGCTTCCAGCTGTGGTGAAAAAAAGAAGTTCAGAAACTACCAGTCTGGACAAAGAAAGATGAAATGGCGCGGAAAATCCAAACATACTTTAGAGGCTACCGGTGAGCGCACAGAACCAGCCTTAGCCAGCTGGACTGTAATGAAGCAACTTACTAGCCTTATTGGTATGTACCTTTTATTCAGCTGCCGACAACTATTACGTAGCATGCAGCAAAAGAAAGCTGACTATGATGCAGTGATGGACAAACTGCAGAGAGAAGTATGTATTATCCACACTACCTCAAAACAATTGCTATACCTACATCTTTGTTGTATTTTTAAAGGCCTATGTACAAATGGTTCGGATGGAACAGCAGCGTGCCGAAGCTGAGAGAAAACGTGAAGAGGAGGAGAGAAAAAAGCAGAAAGAACAAGCCAGGAGAAGGGCGCGCATTTTGGAAGCTGCTTTTGATGGCAATATGGTGGAAATACACGCTATATTAGAAGAGGTGTCACATCTAGTTTAGCTCATGTGTAGGTAGGTAACAATTTCTATCTCAGTACAGCAACTGTGCAAAGATCAAGGTGAGGATGTGGCTGTAAGAAACAAGCACATGCTCGTGGAGTGCAGTGATGCCAATGGCAACACCCCACTGTCTGAGGCTGCGGCTGGAGGGGACCCTGACACCATCAAGTGAGACTACTAGCAGGAGTCCTAACACCCCATACCAATATTATTGCAACGTGCGCATATACTCTGTGCTGTATTCTTTCAGTTTCCTTCTCTCGCTGGAGGCAAACCCAAACAAGAAAGGACAGTATGGTCGCACACCGCTTTATCGAGCTGCTTTTGCCGGCCATGCTGAAGCAGTAAAGGTGTGTTTAACAATTTGTGTATCTTACTCATTTTCTATGCTGAAAACCTTGCCGCTTTTGTTTATCACTTCACTGTACTTAGATTCTTCTCAAGAGTGGAGCAGACCCAAGAATCACAGCTGATGACGGGGAGAGACCTGATCAGGTTCTCCAGAATTTCCATAGTTTACCATGATCACCAGACAGAGAGTGGCAAATTATGAAAAAAAGTAGATGGTTACCGTTTCTTATTATAGGTGTCTTCTAATCCTGAAGTTGAGGATATATTTAAAGAATGGAAACCAGAAGACACTGATCATTTGCTGAAGAGGTTGGATGGTGCTGATAAGAAGAGAAAGGAGGCACAGAACAAGCTGTTTGAAACGATTGAAAGCAAGTACTGTGATCTTTAGACCTCTACGAGTCTGGTCTAATTGCCATTCTATTATAGGCTAAGGAAGCTGGCTGATGATGCTGAAAAGGAATATTCTGCCAAACAAAGAGAGGTACTGGTCACCAAATTGCTAAATAATGGGGGCCAAATGCTGCACCAACAGTTGTGGACTAGTGCTTCTATATAACTCAATACAGTTACGCAAGGCCCACGAAGAGTTAAACAAGAGGATCTTTGAACATGACAGAAATATGGCAGCTGAAGCTGTCAAGACAGACATCACACTGGCTGTAAGTATGTTCATGGCACCTTGTTGAGGCTCGAAAGTTCCATCTTATCAACACCATTCTTGGCTTCTGGAGATAGTATGACCATGCATTTATGTCCTATGTATGATCTGAACATGGTAGTCTGACTAACGTTCCAAAACATGTTTAGTTTGTAATACAGACCAAGCAGTGTTAAATTGTATTTGCTGTGTCAGATTGTACATGATGCTGAAGAACTATTGGAGTCTGCAAGAATAGCTGCAGAGCAAGCTAGAAAAAGGCTCAATGATGCAAGACTCCAGTTAAGGTTGAAGAGAAAGGAATTTAAGAATGGTATGGTGTTAGTTTGTCAACCCTCTACCATTTGACATTCACTTTCTAATTACTGTATATTATAAAACTATGCAGATGGTGAAAATTATGAGGAAAGCAACGATGACTTTTCTGATGTCAGCATTAACATCCGAGAACTTGATGATGTACTAATGAAAGATGTTGGCAACAAAATAGCAGGGAGTGGCAAGTATGTATGCTGTTGGAAAGCACTAAAGTGCAAACCCCCTTGGTACAAAAGCTATAAGTGTGAATACTTACCTGCAAGAATCGAACTTGCAGCATGGGAATTTTGCTTGGTTTAATTAACAAGGACGGCTTAGACTTCTGACTGATAGGTGGAACGCAATATTGCGATCATCTGTGTATATAAGCTCATGCAAAGTATCTCAGCTATATAACCATGTCTGTCAGTAATGGAAACAAAATGGTGGACATGGCAACAGTAAACAAAACACACTCTTCGATCAGGTATGCAATTTTAGAAAAAACAACTTTTTGATACTTAATAAAGCTAGTAGCGTGTTTTATAGCGCAAGGTGCAAGCAGAGTAGAAAGAGAGACAGACAGACATATAAACCAAGTACGGTGGTAGCATTAGTGCAAAGTAGAAAGAGAGACAGACAGACATACAAACCAAGACGGTGGTAGCATTAGTGCAAAGGGTTAATAACACAGACACTGATTTCAGTGTGTGGTGTATGAATACCTGCAGGTGGCCACTGCTCATTGATGCTGGAAAACAGGCTGCAACCTTCTTACGTTATCGAGACACAAACTATATTAACTGCTGCAATCCTCGGCAGATGGAGCCAGAAGCCATCCGACTGTCTTTGCTCGGTGCCATCAAGTAAGCTACTGCTGATAGAGCTCTGTTAAGATACAGCAGATCCAGGATGTTAGGAAAACTGCAATATTCAAGCCTAAATTTGGCTTTACCATGGACGATTCCTAGTCTTACTAATCAGCTGACAGTTAAAAAACCTTTAACAACAGCACCCAATACTGTAAGTATTAGGATTTACTGATACTTTACATCTGTAACAGGTATGGGAAGTTTCTGGTCCTGGACGTTATGGATGTTGAAGGGTTATGGGAGGGGGTAGAGCAGAGAATGAACCTAGTGCAGAAAGATCTTCTACAGAATCTCATGAACATGTCCCTTATTAAAGAGAACAAGTGAGTCATCTCCAACTCTGTGTCAACCTGTTGGTCACCCCAGTTCCATCGTGTAGATTTCAGGGTCTCTGCAAAGACTCAGATGGAGATGAATACTCACCCAAAGCTTTACTGAGTGCTAGAGTGCATGAATTCAAGCTTGTAGTTCTGACTCAGCTGGATTTCCTTCCGAAGGATTTTACTGAGCAATTCTATGTCATCAAGGTTCACGCTTCTCAGCCTGTGTAACACATCATGCACTCCTATTTAACTTCTTGTTGTCTCATATTATTTTGTTACAGCAAAACTACTGGAAGAAATGAAAAGCACTAAAGTGCAAAACCCTCGGCGGCGTGGAACCACGTATGTGGTTTGGGTTATGTGTCACATGCATGGTTCCACGCCGCCGAGTACTGTTGTGTCACACTGCGGACATCTTCAGGCGTCTATCGCGCTCTTCATCGGTCAGCCCCCTCTGCCTACAACGCTCGGAATGTAGACGAGTGCTGATTGCCAGCTCAAATAAGTATTTGCACCAGAAACGGCAAGAACTATCCTCGAGCGCTGCCCTCAAACCATGGCCGCTAAACAGTGCCATTTACGGCGTGATCAATGTGCGCAACCCGCCAGTGTAACACACGCATGCGTTTATTTCTCGCTTCCAAGTAAGCGAATACTAATTAGCACATTGGCTTGTTAACTTGCTTTTCACGCCATAAATTTTGAATGCCGTAGTTATACGAAAATCGTCTTTTTTAAAATGAACCCAGTGTAGCGATGAACCTGTTGGTATCGCTCTTTCGTTGTCTCGTTGCGCGTGGTTGCAGAAAACGTGGTAACAGACAGACAGACAAACTTACCGACCAAGTACAGTAACCCTCGCAGCGCATGTGCGCCGAGGGTTAATAAATTGCAAACCCTTGGTGCAGAACCATTGCTATCACAGAAGTGATAAAATTTAGCATGTTGCATTTTAGCAAATCGATATAATAATAGTTCTTCCCAGGCATGGACAATTATAATGACTAACTAACTCTAAGTTACCTGCAAGATCTGAACTCGCAGCAGCACTTGATTTATCGAGGACAGCCTAAGCCGACTAGGCAGAATGCACAACATCTCTACTAATGCTTGGCGCGTGTTGTGCAAGCTCATGCGTGAAGTATCAGCTGTGGCAAAAACACGTGCATGTTAGTCCTAGGTGTAGTTGATTTGTTTGTTGTGCCTTTGCCTTTCTACCTCATAGTTTTCACATGAAAAATGGCAACCCCGGCCGCAGTAAATAAAAAGCGTGAAGTCAGGGAAGATGGCAGTGGTAGGAGAAAGCAAGCATAGGGACACAAGCAAATCACTTATGCACACACAAGATAATGTAGATCACACGTACAAGGCAAGCTATAAAATAGAAGAGGTGGAAGAAGGCAGCATAGGGACTCTAACAGAGTATCAATGCGGACTAGTACTTGTGCAAATAACTTTGAGTTAGCAAACTATCTACTTAAATCCTACCCCGCACTTTTTCGTACTAGTTCAAGAACCACTGCGAGTATTGGGCAATGAATTAGTGGTACAAGTGTTCTACAAACAAGCCTCTATTATTCCTGACACTCTAATTTGCATGAATTAGAGCTTGAACTAATTGACACCCATTGGATCAATAATGTAGTTGTGAGAAGCTAATAATCATGAGGAGTAGCAGACTGCATTAACAGGCTTTGAGACAGCATCCCCGTTTCCAAATTTCCCGTAGTATACGATGTTTTTATTTTATTTTATAGATGCAATTCATAGCTATCGACTGCTGCTGACGGCACATAAACAAGTGTATATGGAGGACTAACCACAGAGACCATTCTGTAGCTTTAATCGTAAGTGTGCAGTCATTAAAGAAAAACCTCGCTTTTCTATGTCTTTTTGTAAGTAGTGAAGATGTTAGTCGAGTTAGAGAGGGAGTTAGTCTAGTGTGTATAGGTTAACTCCTGCTACTTTCGAAGTGCTTACCTCATAGTTCTTGTATGAACAGTCCATTTTCAAACTGCAGCATTGTCGTTCGCATTACGGAATACATAGCACGGGTGACACCCTTTAATACGTACACCAATCGTACTACAATGCATCATTAAGAATCAGATAATGGTACAGAACAACTCTGCTAGTGAGTTCTGAAAGTAACGACATACTCCGGGTATGCTTGAGAGTCTGACATGACAACATAGATCGTAGGATTGGTCACATTATCCACTAGCGTGTCATAGAGCATATGTTTATTCCTACTTGGATCCAGTGGTGGAGCAACCTTCATAGTTTTTTCACCTTTCGTGTATTTTCCCACAACAACACGACAAATAAACATGTTCTGGTTGCCATGTTCGTCGGGTACTGAGTATTTCTCCTGTGCCGAGTAATTTGCACGACCTGCAAAGTAAACTCCCTTTCCAAACACAGCAGCTACAAAGACACAAGAAAGAGAAATACAGTGAGTTTTAGGCAATTAACAGTTAAAAACAGATAGGCTTGGACAAAAGAGAGGTGGTGGGGAAAAGGTTATGTTGAGGTGTCTATATACTTCCCTTACCTCATGAAGATTTACTGTTCGCTTCACCCAGTGCTCTGGGTATTGCTACAATAATTGGTCTGGAGCTGAAGCTGCTGTTCGAGTTTATTAACAAACTATGGCCAAATTACAACCTTCTCACCACCAGAACCACAGCACCTTGTTGTAGTGTTCACGGGAACGATCCAATGAGTACTACTACTGCATCTTATATAAGCTACCTTGTAAACATGCTAGAAATTTCTTCTCAATACAGTGTTTCTTTGATATGCAGAAGCAGTTCTTTATATGTATGTAACAAGTTACCATTTGCATCTGCAGCAAATATTCTGTTGAAGCCCTGATGAGCAATAGCTTCAATAGATGCACTTGATGTTCCATGGAAGAGCCGCTTCAAAAGAACACCGCCACAATACTTTCTCTTCAAAACATCCAAAAAGGCACAGTGTTTTGAATACTCATTAAAATTCTGAATACGTTCTAATTTAACAATTATACATCTCTTTCCGTACATTGTTTCTCTGAATTCTTTAACAGCACATTCATACTCTTCGGTGCCACTGGGTACTGTAAACAAATGGCATGCCTTTTCTGCACCATTCTCGAATGGTAGAGGTTGCCAAAATTTTGGCAAAGCTGCAAAATGAAACAGGATTACTTTATAGTTATGTTTGCACAGTATCTAAAATGTGCTTGCTTGGCACAGGGCTGGAGGCAGCACGTGAATAACTATTACTGATTACTTTGTACTTTGCCAACAACAAAAAACCAGTGTTAGGATCACAAAACACAGCCTACACTGCAAACCAGTAGTAAACAGGGCTGGGTCACCAGCTGTTGTAAAATTGTTGATATCATACCACCAGCACCTTCATTCTTATCTGAGAGGCAGGAAGGCTAGTATTCTATAGAAGCTTCTATGATCCATGTACAGACACCAAACCGTGGACTAGCACAAACATGTGTGGCAGTTGGACTGCTCTTAATTGGCCTGCAACAAAATAGCTTCTGTAGCTATCTACACACGGCATTTCTGTGCCTGATCATAACATGTTGGCCAATCAAACACTACAACCAAAGGCAGCTATGAAAAGCTTGAACTGGGAAGCAGCCTGAGTTATTAATACTTTTTGCACTTTACTCGCAAGGTAAATCATAAGTTCTGTTGTGTCAGGGACACAGAAATGCACAGTTTTGCTTAGTCTGGCATGGAAATAACTTTGTGCGTGATCAGTGACCAGTGAGTGCGTGGACATAGTAGTTCACTATTCTGCACAAAATATGTAGGACTCTACCTCTCAACACAGAATTTGTAGAACTCTATACCTCCCAATAACAAACCACACAAGGCTAACGTGGATCATGTCGTAGTACATAATGAATGCTGATATTCCTGTCATGAACTTTTTTACGGCTAACCAATTTTAGGTTTGTCTATTCGACGAATTGAGCAGGTCTTTCCAGAACTGAGGTCTATCTCTAGCATGTTCTTAAAGTCGATCACACTGCTGTACACACCACAATTAACTTTCATCCACTGTATGTCCTATTAAAAGAATGCAATTAAGGTACTGACCATAAGTCTACGTGCATACACATAATATTCTGTGTGTGTACTTGAGTACGTCCATATTTATGACTCTTACCCAGGAAAATGTGCATTATAGAAAAATTGCCTAAGGGCCATTGAAGAAGAGATTTGATCTCTCCTTGCAATAAGCAGTTCACAAGGGAGACACAAATGGGGCTTTCAAAAAGGCTGACTGGCTATGAGAACATCCTATTATATTGGTGCATGTTGAGTGTAAACATTAATTAACTAGGAATGCGTACGCGCATATTTTGCCTCGCGCCTGCCAGCCAATGCGTAAACAGTCCGACTGAGGCCGCTCGTGCACGACGCGCTCGGCAACAAGGAGAAGGGGGAGAGAATTCTGTCAAGAATAATCAAGGTCTATGTTTCCTTAAGAGGCTCTGCACTTGCAACATCCTGCCTAGAAATTGACAAAAAAAAACTTTACAGAGGAAAAAAGCTATGCGAACTGTCGTCTACACATAGTGAACGTACATTAACAGATGGAGTGGTGAAGATCTTCAAACTGTCAGTTGCATACTGGTAGAATTTAGAGAGAAAATATATCCATTTATCATGATAATCGGACGATACACACATAGTGTGAAACCTGCTCTCTTTTGCCACTGTTGTTGCAGCAGTGACAAAGCATTGGTTTAGGCTGTTCACTACATCTTCAACAAATTTGCTGATGTTCTCTTTCTTCCTACACCACTCAAATAATCTCTCTGCAGCAAATAGCATGGCTCTTGCACCACTTCAGCCACTCTTGAACTTCATCTTGTAAAATGCCTTGAATTGCATGCAAAAAGATTTCAGTCGCAATATAAGAGTGGTGTTCAGTACTAGTGAATAGCTAGTTAGTTCTATCGATGCGTACCTCCAGTGTACACGTAGCCATCTCGATGCCGCACAAAATGGTTGCATTACCATGCTAATGTTATGGACGGTGTGAGGTCACCGCCGGCTGTGAGTACTCAATTCCAGCTACGAGGACCGTTACACGGAAATTACGCTGTTTCCGATCCCGGTTACGTAGTCTAATAACTCTATGTTTGAATCAACCACTCGAGATCAACCACCCGAAATTCCCCTCAATGTGGATGCATTACTTTGCTTATAATCTACTGCCACAGAAAAAAGTAAGCCAAGTCAAAATCCCCTAATGTGGACACACTTGGGACCAAGAAAAACTGTCCTGATTATCGAAGTGTCCACATAACATGTGTTTTATTATACTCATTGTGGGCGAATGGCTTATTAATAAGCAATCATGAATATTTAATGGGAAAAAATTGGGGAAAAATTACTTATACTGAAAAGTGTATGTGAAACCAAGACGTAGGTTTCTTAAAGTAGAGATATACACTCGCTACTTCTGTCATCAGACACCATGAGCCGTGCAACATATAATTGCTGACAGACAGGTTTCAAAAGCCAAGAGCCCATCCACAGTCATCACACCAACGTCCAGTTTTCAACATGTAAGGACACTCTTGCTGTGAGCATGGTGTAGCTATCTTTAAAGGGACGCTGTTGCGCTTAATCTTTTTCAAAAGACTTAGCACCTTCCATCTGATGCCATCAGCTGTGTCGGTGGATACTAACCTGAGACCATTTTCGACGGATGCAATGATGCGATAATTCATCACAGCTTTCTTCTGGTTGGCAATATCTCTCTGCAGGCTGTTGTTGCTCCTACATCCAGGCCAAACCTTTTCCAGCAGCCACACTGATTTATCTGACAGCCTTTCTTCCATGAAAGATTAAGCTTCCAGCAAACAATGTGTCACCGGAGGAAAGGAGAGCTATCACCGAACTAAGGAAGAATGAGAGCTTGGTTATTGTTCCAGCAGACAAAGGGAGTCGTGATGGATAGAACTGAATATGATGACAAGATGACCTGCTCTCTGGCCGATTGACTTACAAACCCCTCAGGAAAGACCCCACTCCTTCTCTTCAGCGAAAGATGAACGGTGTGTTGCTCGACCTCAAGAAGCAACGGCGACTGCCTCCACGCACGTATGATATCCTACGGTGCAGTTCTGAGAGGACACCACTTATCAATGGACTGCCTAAGATAAGATTTTGGAAACGGTATGTCGATGATGTATGCTGCTCCTTGCCTGGGAATGAAGTATCCACGTTTCTATTGCATATGAATTCTATAGAGCCGTCTATTCAGTTCACCTGCGAAGTAGAGCAAGATCATGTTCTACCTTTCCTTGATGTACTTCTGAGACATAACCCTGATGGAACAATCACAACCAACGTTTACCATAAACCTACCCACACCAATTGGTACCTGGATTATTATTCCCATCATCCCTCGGCTCACAAGTCAGCAGTGAGCCGGGGAGAAGTTCTATCCTCCTCCTCTGCATGCCATGAACACGAATGTTCCAAGATTATTGCAGCACTGGAATCCAACAACTACCCTAGGTCCTTCCTTCAAAAAGAGCATCGCGCAGATCTCTCAGTACTGAAGAAGAAAAGCAGACCTCTATAGTCGTTCCGTACATCCACAGGTTTTCTGAGGCTGTCCGACGACTGTTATCAACGGTCAACGTCAGAGTAGTCTTCCGGCGTCACACCATACTCAAGCAACTTTTGATGAACTGTTGTCTACCGGATTCCTTGTAGAAATTGTCCCCAAGTCTACATTGGTCAGACTAGCAGGTTGCTCAAGACCCGGATAGATGAACACAAGGCAGCAGTCAAGCACGCAAGGACTGAGGAGTCTGCAGTAGCTGAACATGTCTGGGTCTTGAAACATAAAGTGGACTTCCAAGGAGCCACAGTCCTCGAAGAGGAAGCCAATCTCCACCAACGACTGGCCCTAGAGTCCTGGCACATCAAGAAGCACTCCACTTTTAACCGGGAAGCAGGCACTCTCTCTTCTGCCTATTCTTGTCTCTTGTAGTTTCCACTGTCACCTTAGGTTTGTATGTTCTCTCAATTTTTTTCCTTCTCATTGTCTCCTTATTTGCTTTGTTTATTTAATTTACATATTTTCACATTTTTATACCTTTTCTCTTTTATCACCTGCCTGCCCTTGTTTCCTTATTGTCACTTATCTACATACTTCTTCGTGATAGTGGAATTTCCTTCATTTCTTTCTCTCTCGTGCATAAAAATGGGCTTGCAACCTGTCACTTTGTATATCACCACTGATGAGGACTGCTGAAAGCAGTTGAAACGTCTGGTGTTTGTATAATTATTTGACTAGAGTATTGTGAAAAGTTCGAGCTTTAATTCAATATATTCTTCGAAAGCGTCTTCGATTTTGTAATCGCAACTTCGAACTATGCTCGTCTTCGATTTTGTAAATCGAAACTTCGAACTATGCTGTCCATTCGATCAGCACTTCGTTTCACGTTTCACGACTTGCTTGCGCTTGCACATTAGTCACTCCTGTGTTGCGCATGTGCACTCTTACGTAACACGTGGCCTAACTATGTCGGGCCAGTCAGAGTAAGACTTGCGTAGAGCCATGGAGGCGATTGATGTACTCCCTTCCTATCCTCCCAGTCCACGGCTTCTACATCATCGTCAAGTGGAGCCACAAGTAAGGGTCTTGTTCACCAAGACAGAGCAAACTTGAAGTGTCTGTGTAGAATTATACTATAAACACCGGTGCAAGTAGCAATAAGCGTCAATTAGATGTGAAAGAAGAGATGGGACTTTGTTCAATTTTCATAAGAAGCGTAAAGCTGGCAAGTTACCACTAGCACAGCAGGAAAAATCTGTCAGGAAACATCGTTTTATGTGCTTAGCACACTGTGACGAATTCCTATGAGTGACTTTGAGAAATATCAGGCGTAATAACGTCGACTGGAGGTGGAGAATCGGCTGTTAGGTAGGGCTCTACCAGAGTTAGGAGCTGCAACACCTTTTCACCCAGTGAAAGTAGTTCATACTGCCTATCTAGCTCAGATTGTTCAAATTCGTCATGTACCTGTAGGGGACCTCTCTAACGGCAGAACATAAGTCTTCCATGGCGAAGAATGATGAGCAGTTCCGAGTTGGGGTGGGCATTCACTAGAAACAGGTTCGAATGCGTGTGATGGGCGCGTCCGACCCAATCGCTGATGCCGATGGACTTCGAACAAGTTATGGAGTCGTATGGAGTTGGCCTTAGAATCGGATGATTATTGAGATAATCGTGGTTGACGCTGTGAGGCGGCTTTTTCGAATGTTAAAACTAAGTGCCAATCATAGCATAAGTTTCGATTACAAAATCGAAGACAAGCATAGTTCGAAGTTGCAAAAATCAAAGACGATTTCGAAGAATATAAACGTTTTAATTTCGAAATCGAATAGTATACGCCTAATACGCATGAGCAGTTTCCACGTGACACATAAGAATGGCTGAACACGACAACAACGAAGAGCCCGGTTGTAGTACTAACATCTGAGAGCCTAACATCTGCTAGATTTACCCCTGTCTCCAGCGAGGGAGAAGACTTGGGGGTAGAGGCTTCAGGGAGTTGTAGCAGGTGCTGCGCTGAACCAGAGGGCCTGCTTTCTCGGCTCAAGGCAGCTGATTGTTCGGTTCTGTGCCAGAAGAGAAGCGTGGCAGCTAACCAATCTCGAAACAGGTCGAAGAAATCTAGTATGAGATGTTCTGCTGATCCATCATCCATTACACCACTGCAGAGAGCCAAGGAGTTTCTAGTGAGTTCATAGGTCTATCTGCTGGCAAACTTTTCTGCCGAGCGTGCCGGGAAGAGCTCTCACTGGTGTTAAGCATACAGCTGGGAAATTAGCCAGCAAAGATATGGATATAGTTCAAGCCTTGAAAAAATATGACATCCGTCAGGTGAAACTCTACCTGAGGTCGTTAGAGTGCATCGTGTAAAGGTTCTGCGCACTTTTTTAAAGGTGGGTGTCCATAAACAAGATCGATGACTTTTGTGATCTCTTGGAAGAATATGCATTTCGTCTTTCCGGAAGAAAGTCCATGTCGGATATCATTCCCTTTGTTTCAAGTGAAGAAAAAAGGCAACTAAAGGCTGAAATTGATGGCTTACCTGTAGCTGTCATTTTTGATGGAACGTCACGGCTGGGTGAAGCTCTGACTATCATTCTTCGCTTCGTGGATCGCTCAAGCCTTACAATTTGCCAGCGTCTAGTACGCATGCAACTGTTAGTGAAGTCACTGACGGGCGAAGAGGTCGCAAGAGAGCTGCTCTCAGTTCTTTCGACTGAGTATGGGGTTGTGTCAAGCAACCGTTTGGCTGTAATGTGTGATCGGGCCTCAGTGAATTCAGTGGCAGTACGGACACTAAAGCTGTTGTACCCAGATTTCCTCGATATCGGTTGCCTCTCCCAGACTATTGATCATGTGGGAGACCACTTTGACACACCTGTCCTGTACGACTTTGGTACAAACTGGGTGAGCCTCTTCTCCCACAGCCCCAAGCCCCGTTTACTATGGAGAGCACGTACTGGTCAGGCAATGCGGTCTTATAGTCAAACACGATGGTGGAGCTGCTGGTAGAAACTCTTTGCTGATGTCCTACCTTTTCTGGAGGAAAATCCTAACCTTGCTCCAGCCACACACAGAAAACTCTTGGCCATTCTACAAGACACCCAGAAAAGTTCTAAGCTTCAACTAGAGTTAGCAGCTGTAATAGATGCCGGAGACCCATTTGTAAGGGCCACTTGAGGGTGATGTTCCACTTGTGTTGGGTTGCTTCGACGTGCTGGCATTGCTTTCAGTGGGAATAACGGCAGCATATTTTCCTAATCTCAGCGCTATCTCTGCTAGGCTTGCAGGAGGTAACCAAGCCAGATCACAGCAGTTTGAGCAGTACGGACACCTTTGCGTGAAACCGGGACTTGACTACTTTGTTACGAAGTTCAAAAACGGACCTCGGTGTCAGTGTAGCCGCCTAGCTCGCCTGTTTGTTCCACATAAGGTCACAGAGATGCAACCCGATGCAAATACCATTGATGGTCTGGCAGTCTTTCCGTTTTTGAACGATCCTACAATCCTCTCGCAGCTCAAAGGAGTACTCCCTGAGTATCTAGTGAAAGCAGAAGATTTATCAGCTGACATGGCTCCTCTTGAATGGCAGGAACACAACCTACCTACCTGGTTTGCCTCAATTTTCCTCATTCAACCATCTTCCTCTGCTGCGGAGAGTTTTCTCCTCGTTAAACGCTTCATTTAACGAGCGTCAAGATGGATCCCTCCAAGACTATACTGCGGCATCATTGATGCTTCAGTACAACAAGCGTGACTTAGTAGTAGTGACACTTCCTCTTCTGTTCTTGTGTTGGTGTTCTTTCTTGATATTGTGTCAGAATTACATGTGTTTTTAAAAGAATAATACGGGCTACTTATGGAGCTGTTTTGTGGAGCATAATAGGAAAATATTCGAGCACAATTCCCTGATTTTGGAGCATAATTATTCTCACCCCTACTTCCAGTGTCAGCAGATACCCAACCTGAAAACTATGAATGCTGAGCCCGAACACCCAGTTTCACTTCATATGTTGCTGCCTTGCCCTCTCTCCATTTCGCATCCTAACAATGCTCCTGCTGGACATCTTTATTCTGTTCCGAACCTTCGGCCTTTGTCGACACAATACTAGGCACATCCACTGGACATACGATCTCCTCTTCCAGCGTTCTATCATCTGGTTTCTGACTGCACTTCGTGACAGCCACAATTCCCTTGCATATTCTGCCCATTAAACAGGCTACTCTCCCAGTGAGGAGGTTAAAAAGGAAAGAAGAAGGGTGGTGAACTCTGTACTGACAGATGAGTCCATCTTAGACTCAAGGGAGGGAGTGACTCTAGTCTACGTCAGAGTGACTTCCTCAACCCAAGATTCATATCTCAAGGTGTAGCTCGCTTTTAAGTCATTCAAAACCACTAAACCATAATTTGCTAAACTGATATTCACTTTTTGGAGGTCCACAAAAGGTAAACTTATTGTGATATTTGTACCATCAACCTTAGAAACTACATGAGAGCAACGAATTTTTGGCGAGTTAAGCGAGCATTTATATTTTTCACGCGTGTTTGCGCGTATTTAGAATAACGCTGAACATCACAGTTACAGTGTGGGTGACAACATAGAAATATTTCCGCATTCCGACAACTATACTGGCTCACACCGCTTGCCAATACGCTCATACATACGTATGCCGTTAGTATTTAACACCGGTGAGAGGAAAAGAAAACATAACGAAAAGAATAACAGCACCTATTACAAACATACCTTCATCCTTGCACTTTCAAGTTGAAAACTGATTTCTTCGCCAATTGTCTCTATACCACTATCAGTCACTCTGTGCCAAGCCACTTGATTAAGCAGTGTTTTGGTATGTTTTAGAGAAGCCAAAACGTTTGTGATACGGGTTTTTGCAACTTCAACTCCACTCTTTTCTCCCGACAAAGTTATACTATTTCTTTGCTTGGTCAGGGAAACTGCCACCCCAATCTGACCTGCATAACACCTGATATCACTGAGTTCACTTGCAATAAGGTAGTGTATATGCTCATCCTCAATGTAATCAGTAACAAGTCTTTTCATCAGTTCACTTTCAATATCATGAATTACTGAAATGCCTTGTTGTGCCATACAACAGTAAACATCGATAACTGCATCTTTATTTTTCAGCATCTTAAAGTCCTTCATGTCCCAAGGATGAAGACTTCGTCGTTTGATTTGCCTCCAAGACCACTGTTGCAAATTCATAGTATGTACAGGAGCAGGATCCATGGACATTTTGGATCTAGCTTTGATATTGGAGAGGCATGAACAGACCTTGTCATAATCACACTCTTCTGCAGTTACTAATACAATTTTCTTTAAATAAACCGGAGCTTTTTGGCCAAATTCTAAACATGCCTGAATCAATTTGCTTGCCTTTTCTTCCAGTGGATATCCACTACCAAACATTGGCAGGCAGAGAGATCTGTACTGCTCTTGCTCAGCCAGACTAAGAGCATTCAGAACAACAGTGCATAATGTGTCGGTGTTGCATTCATTAGTGTTGGGATTATAAACGTGCAACAATTTCTTGCAACGAAGTTGGCCACTGGGTTTTGTAAAAACAGACTTTTTTTCATCTACCAAAATCAAACTTTCCACGAGCTGGGAGCACAATATTTGTAGTGTCTCTCCAGCTTTCTTACTGAGCACTTGTACTAGTGGGTTACTGTCCGATCCACTGCTGATTGGATTAACGATAACATCAAAACCATCCTCTTCGATGCCACGGCACTGAACATATAGCATTGCCGAGCCTTTATCACCTGTTGCTGCTTTTTCTACTGCATGGACCTGAATGGGGGAAAATCAACCAGCATGGGTAATAAATGGGGGGTAGACTTAAACATACGTACATACTAGACAAAGGAACAGTTGGCATAGAAGTGCGAGCATGACAAAAATATTTTCAGAATAACCAGTTTAGATAAAGAACATAGTGGACACAGTTTCAAACATGTAGTGACATGTAGCAACGAAATACTCAGTTATCCAACAGACATGCAATCTGCCAAACAGTTCTTCCTAGAGAGGGCCGGCAATGACTCCAAAACATTAACGATAATGATGATGGAGATAAGGCCTTTTACTGGCCACAAGTTAGGAGTACAAGAACGAAGAGCTGCACATGCACATTACAACAGCAAAGTCTCCTGTGCCACACCCACCGGCTTCTCCTACCATACCGCTAACTACCACACAATGTATGCACACCAAAAATGCCCCCCCCCCGCCTCAGCAAGCATGCAGAAGTGTCAGTGCAGATAGTATTCCAGAGTGAACAATAAAGCTGTCACAAAGTATGGGACGAGTGATGCAAACAACGCCAAACTACCACAAACACTCCCGCCCTACCCTTATCAACAATGTCTGGTTTGAGTTTGGCTCATTCGTTTCATACTTGAGGCATGGAGAAGAAACAGTGAGCCATACCCACTAAACTCCTAGTACCACATAGTGATGGGGGTAGTCTCCGACTCTCAGCCCCAGACCCCCTCCTAACGCACATGTGCAACTAAATTGGAGGGTGGAAAAAGAGGGAGGGATAGGGTCTGGCAAACCGAGTAAGCAGGGCATGGCAAATGGAATGTTAGCGTGGGCGTAACCCAAATGGTCCTGATGGCTAGGTAAATTTCATCTCTTAGTTAAACGCATGGTATTCTTCGGTACATTTTGTGTGGGGGAGCTGTTAGCACTTACACTGCAGGCTGGGATGAAGAGAGAGAGCAAGTTAGTGAGTGCAGGGCTTCTTCAAGTTTCAATCCAGCAGACATTCAATCTGCCAGAATACGCACTGCTTCCTGCATGACATTAGGCACTGGAAGTTCAAAAAAAGTGAAGACCAGCTGGCTACAGAATGGACTCTGCCCATGTCGACGTACCCAGGTCCATCCCCACAATGCCACCAGTCTCCCAGATGTCGAACTGGTCGTAAAGTTCGTCATGCAGTATGCTGAGGACCACACAATCCTTCTCCCTGGGGGAGTTGCGTGTAACAAGCAGGACGACATCCAGCTATTCCCGTCGTCCACAACCAAGAGAGAGGTGTGGGAGTTCTACCAGGCAGCTGCAGCTCAACACGAGGGCACGCACGCAAATTAGTACTCCCTCTGGAAGCAGCTGACACTTCAGGTTGTGTGGACGAAACCCATGTCCGACCACGCCACAGGAACAGCACACTCATTATGTGGGCGCAGAAAGGTAAATGAAACACATGTAATTTAGGTAAACAAACATATATTACCCATTCCAATTACTACACTTCTGGCAGTCAAGAGAGCTGAGGAGCATCTCCTGCTTGTGACCCATGAGAGATCTGTATACAGGCAAATGTTGGACGAGAGCAGATGGCAGGCATAGGCTAACTTCCTGTAGTTTGTTTGACCTCCAATGATAGGAATAATGTCACGGCGCACTATTCCTCTGATTTTTCCAGCAACCAGCTACAACCTGCTTTTTGGAAAGCATGCTGCATGCTGACAACTGCAGCGGCCAGAATAAAAAGAACACCATGTTGAGAGTTCACACCGGTCTGAACCATTTGCATTTAATAATTGTTGTAAGTTCTCCCCTGACGTCTGTTTCGGTCTCATCAATAAGGAAGTTTCGCCGAACCGATGTCAGCTTGACTAGACTCCTGTAGTTCTCGCTCTATCCCAAAGACTCTGTGACTGTCATGTGACTAAAACTGGGATATGCCACGAGCCTGAAAGACAGCTCTATAACTTGCATGCTGCTGGTAAAAAATTATACATGCAAATGAAAACTTTTATGTACGTAATCTTACTGATGTCACGGGATGGTACAAATGCCTGGGTAAGAGGCTAACTCCGAAATTTCCATCATCCAAACGGTCTTTGCAAGTGCATACAGCAACATTAATCCCGTATTTTTAGTGTGTAAGGTGTGGAAGTTATAACTTTTATTTCTGGGCGCACTACCAATTTATACGCAACAGCCACAATTCTGCATCTGTAATATTACGTCGATACGCATAGCATGTTGCGCATGAAAACATGCACGGTTGCCGAAGAGTGTGCACATGAGCAGCTGCTTTGCAGAGCTTTAAACGCAACACTCGAGCCGATGTGAAAGTCACTCAAGCACATATATCTATTAAAAATGGTGAATGGTAGGGATGGTATCACTAAGTACTACTTTAGTATGTAGGGATTGGCATGGTACCTAGCATCATAGATGTATGGAGCTATGATAGGGAGTTTTGTTCATCTTCTTGTTCTTCTTTTTCTTAAACCAGCGTAACTCAAAAACCGAAAGATATAAAGCCATTAAAGTTTGTAGGAATGTACATATCGATAACCACATGTGCAACGTCATACTTTATTATTTGTAAAAAACAACAAAATTGCCCCAGGCAATGGTATACTACATGTGTCAGTGTAACTCACAATTGGTAAGAGTTACGTGAGCGAAAGTTTTTATACACAATGTATTCAATAGCCAACATCAAAATCACAACAATACATCATTGTAAATAACAACAATAGCCTCAGGCACTTTTCTTCAAAATTACTTCTTCACTCCCTAACTATAGCACGCATCACGGCTGTTTCGATTGCGCGTTTTAAGTTGTACGATGACGTAATTCTGAAATTTTGAAATTGTCGCCGACGCTTGTTCCGTTCCGTTTCTAGGCAGCTCTTTCGGCGCACACGTGTCGTTCCTGCTGCGTTGGCAGTGCTGGCTTTGTGGACGAGACTTTGCTGAGCGTTTTCGTCCAAGCCGTTTTCAAAATCCACCGAACGTGGACTGCCTTACGTTCCCAAGTAGTATGGTCGACTCAAGCGGTCTTACTGTTCACTTGCGAATTTTCTCAGAAAAGGATTTGCGCCAGAAACAAGGCCAAAGGATGTACCATGCCCAGGGACCTGAAGTTATTCCACTTCGCATTTTTTCTTATGCGTGGCAGAGCAAAAAAGATCTTGGTTTTTATGATACGCAATTCTTCATGTAAGTTTGATAACGTAGCTAATGTGTATGTGTAGCTGTCACGGATCAACTTTCGCCACCTCCACGCAACGGTTACGCAACTGTTGCGCAACCATTACCGAATTGCTACGCATCCAATACGCAACGTTCTGATTAGTGCTGCATTATGTCATCCCCTGCAAGCGCCATTCGCACGCACGCGCACGTATGCTCGCGCTCACGTAGACCCGCCCACTTACAACGCTGACTGAACTACTTGAATTCAAGGGATATCCCACGAGAGACATTGGAGGAAATATCCACACTTTAAAGTCACCAAACCCGATGGATATCAAACCAGATTTGTTGTAGGTAAAACACTATTATTGAGTTGTTGTGGTATTCTGGGTAGGCACTAATTAGAGGGGATACTGAGTCCTGCAAGATTGCTGTGAAGGCCTCTTCCCCGGTTTTTCCATATCTCTCCCGCCACATGAATTCATCCAGGTATCCGGGAAGCTGGCGGAGATGACAACCTCTCATGTGCTTCAACTTCACTTTCACACGATTCCAGTACGATTCAACATGTTGAGTATGCGCTCCAGTTACAGGGTCTCCAAAATTTATGGAGTGGTTCACCGTGTGGTGAGCTGTTACAGGTGGAAGAGCTGCAGCCTGGCTGTAGGCGCGCCACTGGTCTGAGTGAACTACTGACCCCGGAGCTACGGGCCTCTGAATAATTGGAAGAAGTGTTGCCGCATCTCTTTTCTGTACCAGCTCCATGTACCCCAAGGCAGGAGTGTGGGAGGTATCAACTATTCCAAACACCCATGCGTCCTGTCTGGAGAAATATACTCTTCAAAACAACTTACTTTATCCATACTTTACCTCTGGCTTGTGGCGGAATTGTGATTCATCAATTTGAACCACTACACCATGCCTGCCAAGGATGATGGGTGTTTGCAAAAGTGTGGTTGAGCAGACTTCTCGCAACTACTCGTAAACTTGGCAGGATGTGACCTCTGTTACCTCTGCTTCACTGCGAACTGCAGAGACCGGGTATTCTCTGGCCCACCACACAATTAAAATGAACCACTGCTGAAGTGTCAGCTTGGACTTGGTGAAAAAACTGTTGGCGCGTATTGACTTTGTTGTTTTGCAGGTTGTGCACCACCAGCACACACCATCTGACCCTGCCTGGTTTCTCTGGCGTTCATGCATTTGGATGCCGCATCTGCATTACATGATTTTAATACATCTAGCTACACTTATTTACAGTTTCATACCTTGTGCACAGCATAGTAGAGGCTAACAGGCCTTTTGCTCTGAAGTATGTTATAATTCCTGCTGTTAGGCCAAATATAATCGGTCCTAGCTCAAGGAGAGACATCTTTTACTGCTTCTAGTAAGGCTTTTAGCAAGTTCATGCTTTTAAATGTACCATTTTTGCCGGGAAACCTCCCGCCCGCGCCAAACTTTGGCCAATGATATTGCAGTGTGCAGTCATTCCCGCTCGCGCGAAGAAACGCGCCTTGCTAAGTATAATACTTAGCAAATTTTCCAGACATAACTGTCAATTTTTGCACGCATGCGTACAAGTCTCTGTGGCTAGTAGCTAGCTCAGCGTGTGTGCTACGCCTGATATCCAAGACCCCTGGCTCTGCAGGGATCTAGGCCATCTACAACGAGTTTGTAAGTCAGAACGTTGCGTATTGGATGCGTAGCAATTCGGTAATGGTTGCGCAACAGTTGCGCAACCGTTGCGTGGAGGTGGCGAATATTATAGTTGATCCAAGGCCGCTGTCACTCTTCGGCGATCTTCCTGCGCTTTGTAGGGGGTTGTGCGGCGACATGACTGGGTAGGCTTTTCAGAAGGTGCTCTGTAACTACCCGTCGTAGCCTCTCCACGCGGTCGTGGCGCTGGTTTCGGTGCCTTTGCTCTATCCTATTGAATTCGGCATGGATGCTCTCTGCCCCTTGCTCGCCCATTACCCCGAATCCAACTCCACCCCACTTCCTGATCCAGGGTGCCATGTGGTCCTCAAGGAGATGAAGCTTGGGGGTCACAGTTGCATGTGGGTATGTCTGTCTGTAGTGCTGAAGGAAGGTCTTTATGTCTGTTTCTGCATGATTGAATACTACGTTCCTTGCATCCATTCCTGAAAAACGAACTTACCAAGAGTTGATATCGTTGCTTCTGAGAGGTACTTGTTGCTGTATTTGTTGTGGCATGCTGCAAACAAAGTAAAAGTGTCAACGAATTGTCGACAGACAGCTCTGGCCGACTCCAAAAGGGGTGGGCACTCCTCTGCCACTGTCACCACAGATTGACAAAGTGTGTCGATGTTTTCAGCCTAGATGCAGAGTGTGATATTATGTCAAGCAATGATTATGTGTATGTTTACCTTGAGACACCTATGAACATGGTTGCCTACAAATGTCCCACCATAGTAGGCTTTCACGTTGGACATTGAAGCCTTTGAGAGCGCCTATGATGAAAGGACCTTCCTCCATCCTGAAGCCTTTCTCTATGTCACTCTTGACCTTATCAATCTCTCTGTCCTATTATGTATAATATGTATAAAATTATCTTATGTATATTATTATTTTCATCATACCAGTTCGTGTGCCTTCTTCCTGCACTCAGTAATGCCCTGTTCAGCATAGTTGATCTGTGCACGCGCAGAATCTTCGGAAGTGGCTGTTAAAGCCATTCTTGGTACCAACTCCTCTAGCGCTGCTATGGCCTGCACGTGGGCATCTCTCTCCTCGGTGAGTTGGTGGAGTTTCTAAATTTTTGGCCTATACTCGCCAAAACGTTTCACCGCCCAGCTCTCCACCGCTCCTCTCCTGTGCCAATTGCAAATCTAACTGGTGAGCTGCCTGTTCCAGCAGTGTGTACAGGCGATAGAATATTCCCAGGCTTATGTGTAGTGCAGGTAAACATATCTGAAAATAGATCCATCGTCAAGTGGTACACAATTTGTGTAATTATAATACCTGGTCTATTTGTATATCCCACATGTGTGGCTGTATGACATTGTTGAATTTCTTGGCATGTTTTATGTTCCCACCACTCTGTAGGAACTGCTGGTGATCCCTCTTCAAGGTGTCCAAGGTCCGTGGCTGGGAGTACCCACGTGTGTGGAGTGGTGTCCTTAGCTGGTCACTGGATATTTCACACCAGAGACAGCAGTGACAACCTACATTGATTTTGGTTACTCTTAACCAAATAGATCCAATAGTCTAACCTGAAGCCCCAGAGAGACCATACATCCGGCAAAGGAATTCATAATCCCCACTGAGGAAGACTCTCACTCTCTTCCCACTGTAAGTATGTATGTATGTACGTATGTACGTACATAAAGGACATTTTTATTGGATATTGTATATACCTCCAGGTCAGTGATTGGAGCTGGATCACCTGCTCCTTATAACGCTCAAGGGCTATATGGAGATTCGTGAAGGTGTCAGGTGCTTCAAATGCCGTGAAAACTGATGTGTTCTTTGGTGAGTTTGGTGTGGGCACGTTGCATAACTGTGCCTGGACCTTCATACACGAACCCCCTTTGTCCCCTCCCAACTTCACCCAAACCTCTCCCTCCAGCATGCCCTTGTCCCATGTGATCCGACAAGCTCTAATTTTGTTAAAAGAGGCACAAAAGGTGATGTAAATGTCTTTGGCAAACTGACTGGTTGTTATCATCCAGCAATTGCAGCAAGTGGTCCTGCAGTACTTCCAGATAAACCAGAGCTGATGCCCGTAGTTCCTCTCCAGTATGCCCTCGCTTTGGGAAGGAGAAAGGGACAACTTCTCCTTTCACTTTCTCTACCACCCCCTGGACCCCTTTCCTTTGTTTCTTCTCTCCCTCCATCTGTACTCCCCATATCCTCAGCCACCTATATTATTATTAACTATATGCTACGCATTTAATACTATAACTCACTTTCTCAACTGTCTCAACTGATTCCATGGGAGGCCGATGTCGCATCTCATTGCCATGCAACCTTGATTCTAAAGCCAATAGCTCCTGACCTTTACCTGCAGGAACATGGACCGAGAATCCAGCATCGTGCATCAGCTGTTCTCTGCTGGCCTTTGGCAAACTCTTCACTTCAAGCTGCAGCTGTTTGTTGGTATCTCCTCCTGAGACTATCTCTCGCACTTCATTGAGGGCCTTTGTGCGTCTTGTCGCTTGTCTGGGTGAGACATCTAACGTTCCAGCAACCGCTCTGGGAAACCCTTATCCAGGTGCTTGGCTATAAATGTAAAGATGGTGATCTAACCCTATAAAGTGTCTTCTCACCCTGCCTCTTGTTGCTAGAGTGAGGATGTTGTCAGGAGGAGATGCGTGTGATGTAGGAGTGGGATCCTGGTCTGTCAACACCAGGTGTAGCTTGCAGCCACTCTCAAGGTGTTGCAGGTGCTTCTCGGCTGCTCCAACTACTTTCTTCCCACACCTCCTGCAGCGGACCTGGAGTGACTCGAGGAGCTTCAGCAGCACAGATGGAGCAGCCCTTATCTGGGCGGTGTCCAAGGCATGTGACTGGATGCAGCAAGGACATGGAAGAGGATCCAGTGTGATGGTGCATTGCACCCATGCACAGACACATGATGTGCAGCAGTGTGCTCCACATGGGAGTTGCAGAGGTCTGACTAATACCTCCAGACACAGTGGACACTCAATGTCACCGAGTGTGAAAGGAGTGTGAGGTGGGAGGATGTACTCCAGAGCTTCCTGGGTGATGTGAGTAGGCGGTGGACCAAGTTGGGAAATTGTCTTCACCAATCTTTGCCGTGGCCCCAGGCAACCCTCACTGCTCCTCTTTCTCGGTCTGCCGACCTGTCATGACCCACGGAAGTGGCCGCATGTATATTTTAGAACAGTTTTTTGTGTACATATATACTTGGTTTTATTTCCTTACTGCCAGTTTTCTGGAGTGTGTTTGTTCCAAATATATGCTCTGGACATTGTTGGGGGCCCCATTGGCACCTCTCTCTTCATTTTGCAGTAGCACGCATGGCAGAATTCTGGCGGGTGAATCGCAGGATCATCTCTCTCAGCCAAGACACCGTAGACAGCCAGAAGAGCTGATGTGTGTGCTCTAACACTGTACTTGCTCTCCCTACTACTGCAGTGCTTCCCACACACAACAGTGTTTGGGAACTTGAGTGTAATGTGTAATGAAACTCATGCCCTTCAGAATCCATCATGTTCCTGTAATTTATGTCTATTTTTTTAGATTGATGTTTCTTTCTCCAAAAAATGCGAAGCTGGTTCTAGTCCGCACTAACTTACGTGGGGATTCCTCAGCTGTGGTTTACTACACTGGGCTTCCCAGGGAAAATTCCCTATCACGGGCAGAGTGAGTAAACACGAAGGACCTTCCCTTCCAGCTGTTCTGCAGTACCGCGAAGTTTGTGCGTGCGCACCTGCGGTAACAGTGTCGGGGCGCTGCGCCGTTCTGTGTTATGGTTTCTAGAGAGACCACTCTGACTATCTGAGAATGTGTGGAATGTAACAAAGGAAGCTTTGCGGCCCAACGAAGGCCCCAAGCTTCCTTCCCGAAACCGCGACTAACTTCCAAATCTTGCGCGAGCCCCGTAGCTAAGGTAACGGTAATACCGTAATGTTCTAAATTAGCGCTAAATGTCCTACGTGAAACAGCCGTGGCATGGAAGTAAAACTTGTGTATTACATCGTTTGCATGACGACCACAACAACAAAAAGCCTCAGGCACTTTCTTTAATATTTCTTTTCACTCCTCAAACTCGCTAACGGTACCCCACGCATGGAGATGAAACTTGGTACGCATGTGTGTAACACCGTTTCCATGACGACCACAACAACAAATAGTCCCAGGCACTTTTCTTTAATATTACTTTTCACTCCTCAAACTCGCTAACGGTACCCCACGCATGGAGATGAAACTTGGTACGCATGTGTGTAACACCGTTTCCATGACGACCACAACAACATAATAGTCCCAGGCACTTTTCTTTAAAATTACTTCTCCTCAAACTCGCTATATAACGGCAGCACACATGGAGATGAAACATGGTATGGTTATATTTCCATGACGACAACAGGCATTTTTTCCTCTAATATTAATCTTATAGGGGCTTGCCCCCTTCCACAGAGATAATGCGTAGTAGTATATAAAAATGAGTGGAGACAAGTAAATTAAAAATCCTGCGAATTTAAAAAAGAGGCATAGGGATGGTATAAAAAAAAGGGAGACAAGATAGGGCTGGGATACATGAAGAGATTTGAGTACGCTGACACCCGGTACCCCCAACCCAATTGTTGCCTAGGTTAAGTATTAAACATTCACCATCAGAACTTACTGAGTAACCAACACCCTTATAGAGTCCAAGTGGAGTTTAATGGCAGTATAAATGTTACTAAAACAACAGGGACACGGTGAAAGAATGCTTGCTTTTGGTAACCTTTAGCCCCTACAAGAGTAGCACACTAGGCAACAATGATGCGCTAAACGTAGTTAACGGCAGAAACCGGCTCTATATCCTCGGGCCAGCCCCCGCGCGCCGCACACGCAGGAGGCACGCGCGCTCAGGCGCACGGGCCGGCCGACTTTTATTGCAATGGGGCAAGCTGCACAGAAAGTAATGAGAGCAATACTGAGAGTGACGAAGAAGCATTGGATTTCAGCCCAAACCTGTGCAATATTAAAGCTGCCACTACTGAGGACGAAAAGGCTTCTATAACAGCAGCTTTCTCTGATCATCTCGCTCAAGCCCAGGCGGAACGTCAGTACTACCTCAACTGTTGTAGTGCATCAGCATCTACATCTGCACACTACACTTTTTTGATTTTGCCGAACGGCTGTCCTTGCCACATCATTATTTGGAATTTGTTGTGACACCACAAAAATCCAACACAATTGCCTTGTTGATGAATCAGAGACCATTGGTAAAGATGTAACAAAATGTCGTGCCCCTAATGCCGTCATTTAAATGTTAGATCATTATTTTAGTAATCATGGTTTGAAAGAGTCCATTGCCACGCTGACAACTGCGTCGGCCAGAATAAAAATGGATTTTTTATTGGATATTTAGCATGGTGTGTTATTACTGGATGACACGAGGAAATTACTTTGTCGTTTATGGAAGTTGGTCATTCAAGGTGCCTTGTTGATGGCCATTTTGGCCTTATAAAGAAAATGTACCGTCGACTTGACTGTGACACCATGCAACACCTTGAGGAAACTGTTCGTCGCTCGAGTAGAAACCAACTCTACACATGGGAATGGAGAAATTGGGACCAGTTCATTAATTCACTTTTCAAGGCTGTTACAGGAATTCGCAAATATCATCATTTTAAGTCAGCTCTGATTTTCCAGGCATTGTCAAAGCAAGGGAAAAACTAACCTCAGATGTGGTCCAAATCCCTATCTTGAAACGTGGTGTCACAACTGCGAAAGTACGCCAAGCTTCACTCCCAAGAGTCATTCCAGCTGCAGGACTCTCTCAAGATAGAGTAAGGTACTTGTATACGTAAGTTCGGCCATTCGTGACACCCGCCTTCAAGGATATAACTCAATTCAACAGACTTCTTCTCCATTGTTTAAACATGAACCTAACAATTATTGTTACTATCGCTTCATCATTCGTCGGATTCGAGCGAAGTTCAATGTACGCATCATAGTTCATAGTGCAATGGTTCGTCAATTCAAAGAGCTCAAACCAATTTTTTTAACCCTCGGCGCGCATGCACAGCAAGGGTTACAGTACTTGGTCTGCCCGTCTGTTACCGCCACCATGTGCAACAAACAGGTAAAAAAGCGACACTAATGGGCTCAGTGCTACACTGGCTTCATTTTTAAAATGGCGATATTCGTAAAAGTGCTGCGTTAAAGTGTTATGGTGTGAAAACCAAGTCAACAAGCCAATATTCTAATTAGCACAGGCATACCCCGACCGGGTCCGCTTGCTCTGTGTATCTTGAAGGCACAAGATGTCACAATGAAGGGTGTGTATCGACTCACGCAAGCTATCTACTACTGTCGCTAGCCCCTTTCAGACTCTCAGCGAGCTACTACCGGCGGAAGACAACAGGTAAACGTCTTATAGCCCCCGCCCATCAATTAGCGGTAACGCACATGCGCAGTTCGCCAAGGGTTTGCACTTCATTACATCAGTCACCATCCTCCCAGATGTGCCCATTTACACAGACTGGCAGGTGCCATTGCTGTCCTTTGAAGTCCTTTGAAGTCCACTCCAGCCCGTACTACCAAACCCTGGTTTTGATCATTATGGAGCATTTAAGATGGCTGAAAAACCGTGACTCAACCATTATGGAGCCTTATCTCGGGTGGATGCCTCTTGGGATTGCCAGAACTTTGAATATATCATAGATTTCCCCCCTTGGAATTGCAGGATGTAGGTGATGCCAGAAGAACCATACAGAAGCATTTCAAAATGGTCAACAAAACACCTTCAACATGCCATCAAGAAGATTAAGAGGATTAACTGGTCCTCCACTTGGTGAAGAACGGCTGGGTGTTTTAAGGTTTCCTGGTTTACCCCATACTTGTCTAGACAAGAAAAGAGGCATTCAATTGCCTTCCGGAATTTGTTGCCTCTGTTGCGAAAGCAATACGCTCAATGCACAAATGCACAACCCTCGGCGCACTACGCAAGTGTGGTAATTGATGGGCTGGGCTACGAGTATGCGTTTACTCGTGGTCTCAATGCTAGTATATAGCTCGTGGAGAGTCTGAGCTACACTAGTAAATAGCAGGTGTAAGCCAGTGCGATTATGCACATTTGCTTTTTCGCTCGTTTTCACGGCAAGCACAGTCGTTTCAGAAAAATCGCCATTATATTTTTCAGGTTCGTGTAGTTCAGGCCGCTTCGTAGCCTTTAGTGCATGCGCAGTTCACCGAGGGTTGCCACTTTAGTTTAGTGCCTTTCATTTGTATCGTAATACTCCCCAATAGATACCATCGAGCTCTTTGTAACTTTATGCTCCCCTGTGCACCACAAAAATGGCACAAGAGATTTCAGTGAGTTTCTCCGAGGACCAAAAGGTATAGCACACATACCATATTATACGCTGGAAAGTCCTGTCTCTACCCTCATAACATATGGAATATGACATTGTGTATGTAGCACTAGACAAGATCTCTCCATTATACTCTCAATGCATAACCACTAATCTCACCTTTTCTGACGTTGAAGTCAGTAATTTCTCTGCATAGATTTTCATACACTTTTCATACACATGTCTCTCAGATAAAACCAAAACAACCTTCTTGAAAAACTTCGGATGCTTTTCGTTGAACCCCAGTACTTCAGAAATGACGACATCAGCCACTAAATGATGTGGGTATCCCAGTTTTCCAGTTCCCAGTGAAGGAATGGCAATTGAAGTCAGGGACTGATCAAGACATATTTGCAAAATATTTTGCATTGCCTCCTTAAACACCTGCTCAAAAAAGTAAAAAGGTTGTCAAGAAGGCATTGACCTGGAGCATATTGAGCCCAGGAAGTGGGCGAGGGAGTAAGTAACCGCGGAATAACAAATCAAATCTAAAAATGGCGGACAATATTGTAACATCGATATAGCCTGAGCATCCGCATAACGGCCGTTTTACTACAGCCTGTGCTAACCATCAGGTCTTCTTTGACTGACAGCGAGTGAAGAAAGTAGCTAAAACACTCAACTCTCGGTTGAAAATGCGGCTAGAACGCCTAAACTGTATTTGTTGCAGGGGCCACTCGTGGTCAGTGTCACGTTTGATTAATAAGTCCATCTGCCATGTTGGAATTTCAGTATTTTATGTTCAATACATGCTCTCTTTGCGGGCTATATGGTAATTACTAGAAAACCATTATCAACAAATAATACGTACCTGGGTGTTGTTAATCAGACAAATCATAATGCTCTTGTTGGGAAATTCCTCTTATGCTATGTTTTTGTCATGCTCAGATCTGCCCAGTTATTATTGAAGCAAAATCAGAAAAGAACACCGGTACATTATTTACATTTCCACAATGTCATGTGCTATGATGAGTGGCATGAGGAAAATCATGCACATTTTCAAGCAACTTCTACCCATGTTGACAATCTACACATGAAACTTGGTGGCAAACAAAATAGATGTCATCAACTTACCCTCTGTGAACCTTTCACACCATAGGAAGGAAGATTAACGTGCAGGATAACATTGCAAAACATCTTTTCAGCTGATGTAACTGCTACTTTGCCAGTTGCTAATGGCGCATACTCATTACAATGATCCTGCAGTTTCTGTCCCATTAACTTCAAAAGTTGTTTAGACAACACCCCACGGGAAAGGTCAAGGTCTGAATTTGTAGAATTCACATACACCTGTACCTAGTGTGAAAAGAGGAATGAAAATGTTTTACTAAGCACAATGAACCTCGCATAATCAGAAACACCACATATCCTCTGTCACTAAACTGCACCCATTGTTCCAGAGTGTGCATAAAGCCATGTTGAATATGTCTCTTTCGGCAACAATAGTGTTATTAGTGTAGCTAGCTGGTGAAACTTAACATTGTACAGGGTGAAAGAAAAACTTCCTACTTCACTATCGTTACCACAGAACATCTTTAGTTGGAGCTTGAACAAAGGAACGCATATGTACAACATTACTGTATAGAACACTACAAAGGCTATTACCTTTTGTTCAAGAAGATTTCCATGAGCAACCGAAAAAAAAGAGAACAAATCACTCTCTAACACATTGATATACATGTCGCTATCATCACCACTTAAATGTTCTAGCTGGTCGTAAGGATCATTTGATGTGACTCGTACATGTCTGTCTTTAAAGAAATGTCCAATACTTTTAATACCTTCTTTTGTTTTCACATAAAGCGCAAAGGTAAACCCAGCTAAAGTGTCAGAATTGGTTTCGATTGCTCTTGTTATAATATCTACTAACACAACAGGAGGACACTTGATGGGTGCTGATTGATTAATGACAACACATGGACGTGATGAGCTGATCATAGCACCACTAAGTCCTTCCTCTAGAACTGCAGCCGTCTTTTTATCATTAGGATTCCACTTTAGAACCATGCAGTTAATCAGTTTCTGGACTGAGAGACTACGGGGCTTAGTCTCAAACACTTGAGGCAACACGCAGGAAGACAACTCTTTCACCCTTGAGTAAATGTCACTGAAAACCTGTTTACCTCCAGCTTCAATCAATTCAGGAAGGTGATGCTGGTCAATATTCTGTACTACTAAATTAATCATGGTGCTAGCTGAAGGATGCTGTACAAAATTTCCAAAACAGATTTCAACGTTGCACTCACTGATTTGCGCCACAAAAACAACACGACTTGGTCCGGAATCAGTATCACTGTAGTTAGATGGAACAGCTTTTATGTTTATTGAAACATTGCAATCATGCTCTAAAAGGCTAATAGAATCTTTCATGGACTTGAGAACTGTCCAAAGCCCAGGTGAATAATGAAGGGTCTTTGATGAAACTAAAATATGTTTCTTTAAATCTTCAAAACGTTGTTTTGCTAGAATAACATGCTGCACAGTTCCTACAATTTTTACAGTAGAAGACTCGTAAGTCGGATGTGTAATAGAAAGTCCAAGCTGCCTGGCTTGGATTTCAATTTCTTGCACCACACCCAAATTTGATACCACCTTCCACTGATGTAAGTCAAATTCAACATTCATTGTGACTATTGAGGAGCTAACTTCAGTTGTATCACTTTTTGAAGGTGTTTCTCTACTACACTGTTCAAACCTCTCCCCTTCACCGGGAGGGTTTGCACATTTAAGTACACTGTTGGCACCTACAAAAACAAGATCACAATGAAAAAACATGTGTGAATAATGAAAGCATTTTAAGACACAGACCGTCCACACAATGCGTACAATCTACCCCATGCACATAAGGTCAAGTACAGTATGCACTGCCGTGCCTGTTCCACATAGCAATTGAACAGGTTAACCCAGGGTTGACCAGGTGCCCTGAGAGTTACTCCACTGGTTCCAGTCTAGTATTCACTGTTCATTGGAGCTAATTAATTAATGTGCGAGAGCTCGAGCATTCATTGAAAATCATGCTACATACAGGTTAAGGCACGATTTGTGCTTGTATGTAAAGTTTGTAGTCTAGAGACAATAACTTATTGAGTTTTTACACGGTAAACCACGTCTCCATAGTTCACCAACACACTGGTTCGTTTAATGACTCCCATATATAATATTACACTTACACACTGCTTTTTCAATACCGTCCTAATAGTACACTGCTTTTTGCATGTTTAGATGCTAAAAACTATAACAAATTGGGCAGTATTAAGAGTTCATTCAATTGTAAACGTTTCCTGGTAGATTGTCCAACTATTTTCGGTTCAAATATTTGGCCTTGAACACCTAATACTAATAGCTCAACATGAAGCTGAATATGTTGGAGAAATCTGTCCTGCTTACAGCCTCTTATGGCGGAACTATATACACTTCCCTTGAGTAAATTGTCCCTCAACGATGAGCCGAATAAGCAAAACCTTTAGACGAGGCAAGCCAGGGGTGATTATGCATGTTGGCCTTATCACCTATTCTTACACAATATCTCTTGAACACAGTCGTTACAGGAAAATCACTTTTCTTATGCACTGTTGGGTTGGTATTGCTTACAGGCTGCCTAGTAGCCTGTAGTGCCATAAAAGCAGAAGACAAACAAAACAAGTACTGTAATCCTCAGTGTGCATGAGCGACAAAGGTTAAAAGTCATGCAAAATATTAGTGTAAATACCATGTTCTCTTTTGGTTTCATCTTCCTCCATACATGAGACCTTTATCACATGTCGACCGATTTTGTGACTAGAGGACAGTATCTCCGCGACAACTATTAGTA
The DNA here is from genome assembly GCA_030341885.1 of Geodia barretti. Lineage (NCBI taxonomy): Eukaryota > Metazoa > Porifera > Demospongiae > Tetractinellida > Geodiidae > Geodia > Geodia barretti. The sequence goes on from CASHTH010001711.1 coordinate 71,812, forward strand.
GGAAGATGACCACAAATTACACACTTATCATATGTATCACTTTTGTCACGTCAATGAGGTATTACACATACGTTGCCAAAATCACGAGTCCTGAGGGCACAGCGCCTGAGGGCGGAGTGATTTATTCTAGAAATGTACCGAATGTGATCGCGACATAAGTAATTCATGTCGTCTTGACCACAGTTTCTATGGCTATCGGTACCAAGAGCCTAGTTACTCCAGTAAAACCGGTGTTAGGACCAGCTGCTAGCGCATTGATTATTTCCTGCCCTCTCTCCCTCCCTGCTGCTGTGGAAAGCTCTCTGCCGCCTAGACTGCTGTTAATTTTCCAACTGCCGCCTTGGAGAGCGAATCTGTTAGTTCTAGTGCTTAACGTACTCGTAGTGTAGGCCCTTTTGTCCCGTGCCATGTGCCTGGTGCGAAAAGCTCAGTGGAAGGCTTAGAGCGTAGGGTCTCTACATAGACTGCTCTCTCTCTCTCTCACTCCCCTGTCACTCACGCTCAATCTCACTCCTTGTTATCTCTGTTATCTTCTTTAGCAAAATGCCATGTTGATTGGAAGTTGATACACACTAGGACGTTCATAATATAGAAAATACACACACTAGCGGAACTCATACAGTGTGTGGCAACACTTTTGATCCACCCACGCATGACGACATCAAATAGTAGTACGTATGTCAGTCATCACGGATGTGACACAAGAAATACATAATACAGTATATCAACAGGCACTTTGGGGTTAATATCGAGTGTCACCCAAAATTCTGTCTATTTGTGTACCACCTTGCCCAACTATGCTGAATTTTCATACACAGCATACAGTGGGATGTCCTCAGTGCCTCAACACTACAACTCAAGCATCACAGTTTTACTAACAGTATGTCTTTGAAAACATAAGTGTGTAAGTGGTGGCACTGGGAGATTAATCTGGGCAACTCAAGTCTGCTGCAGTTGACATCTTATCATTACTGCCCCTTTCTTTCTGTGTCTCTCACTGTGATGGAACAACTCCCAGGTTTTCACTGGGTGTATCAGCATGGTCTGTGATTAAAATGTAAGGTTGGCTGGTACAAGCGCAGCAGTCTTACTAGAGGATTCTTAAACACCACTCTTAGATGAGACAGGAGTGTAGTGATTGATAGGACCGATTGTGTTTCAGTGCCTCCATGGTCAAGCAACTCATTGAAACTGACATCTTAGCTTGCTGGTCAGCGGAATGAGTCACTGGAGAACACTTTATTTGAGCCATGAAACTACTGTACTTTTTCTCACTGAGAAGCACATACTGGGTAGCTTTGAAGCACAGAGATAAAGAACTGTAATTGACAATGTGATCCGATATCAATGTCTGAGCCCACCAGCCCACCAGGGAGCCCTGACAGTGGTATCTATTGCAGTGCATGGAGGATCTTCGCTGGACTAGTTTAGTGTGTCTTACAGCACCTCGGGCTGCTCTTCAGCAGAAGTTGTCTTGTAGAAATGAACTCTTTCCAAGCTCCTGTGGCCTATTAGGAAGGAGTTGCTCCTCTAATCCTGCCTAGTAAAGATGGTTGTTGACACATTTGGTAGAGTCAGTCTCGCGCACTTCTTGTAGACTCTCATGAAGCAGTCCTCTGGATTCTGTAAGTTTGCGTGATGGTACATACCTTTTGGTGTACTCTTTCAGCCCTCCAGGCCTCAAGGATGTTTTAAAGGTAACTCACTGATATCTTAAGTAAGCGCTTTCCTCCAAGTTCAAAGAGCTCAATCTGTAGTAGGGTCGTAGCTACTGACGTTCCTAGAAGCTCTACTTGGCAAAAGAATAGGTAACGACAATAAACCATGGTGTCAAGTAGCGGCACAGCCTAAGTGATTGTGATAAAGCTACTGCTGAATGTACTAAGACTCGCCACATGTCTAGCTTGTTCTCTTCGTCCCCCAAGTCCATAAGGTCAGTGTCGAGAGAAATCAAGGCAGCACAGTGTTTCCCGCAGGGTAAAATTCAAACAGGGTGCTTATGAATTAATTATTACCTCAGCATTCCAGCTGCACAGCAAAGCACTTCCTGTTGGGAAATCCCCTACTGGCCTAAAGCCTTTCAAGTGCTACTCTATAAGCAGCGCATTCGCACTAGTTGAACTTTACGTGTGCGCAATAATTGTACATGCCCATTCTCGGAATTTTTTCAAATCTGGGCAGAGCGCCCGGTAGTTATAATGCTGCGGGAAACACTGCAACATAGTCGGCATTACTTGTGATACGAAAGAATGATCAATCAAAAGAGAGTCAATGGGTCAACTGTGACTCCTGTGGTGAGTGTGCCCACATGCATCAAGCAATAAAGCTACATGCCACTTCATTTGTACATTCCGTACTCAGAAGTGAAGTAATAGCTGCTTGTACCTTCATTGCTGTAACAACTTCTTTGCTGTAAGAATGAAAAGCACTAAAGTGCAAACCCTCGGCGAACTGTGCATGAGCAGTACCGCTAATTGATGGGCTGGGCTCTTTGTAGTATGCGTTTACTCGTGGTCTCCCGCTAGTAGCTTGCGGAGAGTCGGACAAGGGCTAGCTACAGCAGTAGATAGCATGCGGAAGTCGATACACGCCCTTCGCTGTGACTTCATGTGCCTTCAAGATACAAAGAGCAAGCGGACGCGGTCGAGGTAAGCCTGTGCTAATTAGCATATTGGCTTGTTCACTTGCTTTTCACGCCATAACTTTAGAACGCAGTATTCTTACGAAAATCGCCAGTGTAGCGCTGAACCTGTTGGTGTCGCTTTTTGGCCGGTTTGTTGCGTGTGGTGGCAGAAAACGTGGTATATAACAGACACACACACAGACAGACAGACAGACCAACTATTATAACCCTCGAGCACATGCGCGCCGAGGGTTAATCACTGTGACATTTCTGGTACTTTGATTATAGTAAGAGCAAGCAGCATCACTTCGGATAGACGGACAAAAGCCTCATCCATTATGGCAAGCACACTGCAATACTACATGTGGCAATGCGCAGATCAGTATCCCTAGTTATGCTGTTGATTTACTTGTGGCACTCACAAGTCTGCCATCAGTTAGCTACACTATTGGCACTGTGTGATGCCCTCTGAACTTCTGATGCCTAAACAAAACCAGTGTAGTCAGGTCAAAGCGAGCCATGCTTAACTTGGATTGACCCATAGGAGGCAGCGGCCTCCTCTGTTTCTGCTGATCTTGGAAAAGCGGTGCAACAGTGAGAGTGGCGGCACAGTTACACAGCTAGGTTGAACCAGCAGACACATGCACACAATAACAAACTGGTTTTTACAAGCATGGGATCGCTCCAGGCACCCCCGCTCTGTTGGTGACTGCATGAGCAACAATGGTCGGTAGCAGCTGTCATCCCAACAAACAATCATGAGGGTGAATCCCAACTTTCTGCCTCCCCCACAATGTTCACTCCCTGTGGCACCACCAAGTTTTAAAACGAAGCCCTAGAGAGGAACATAAAATAGGCTGCTTCTTAGCTGAGGGGGCGGGGTAAGCATGTGCACATGTTTCTGCATGGGGACTAGATACCAATTCCTGTGAAGATCGAGAAACTGTTGTCGCCAAAGCTACAGCAATAATTGAGGCTGAGTCTGAGATTGGCACAGCTAGAAATATTGCCGAATTCCCCATGAGTGTTCTTCAAAGCACGCATAGTTATAGCTACAGAGACAACACACCTACAATCCCATAAAATTGATACACTTTTTCTTTGAGAATACTTGAGAACAGAGAGGTGAGGAATAGGAGGAATTGAGGAAAAGAATAGGGCAAAAACAAGGAATAATTGCAGACCTAGTTACAAGGGAACTCTTGTATAGCTAATTGACAAGGCAGCACGTAACACAAAATTTGCGGCCTAGCGCCTAGGACCATGGCGGGACAATACTACACGTCTATGCGACCAACTATACAAAGAGCCGGTAAGCCGTATATACCTCCATGGTCCTCGAATATTATTCGAGCGCTCCTCTTCTCCTTATCGAACTGAAACAACTGGATCTCACTTCCCTTTGAAAAAAAATATTGCTCTACAACTTCATCGCTGAGACCACGGGGAATGTCTTCAACAGTTATGCCTCCACGTACGCTCATCCTGTATGGCTCCTCTGGCAAAAACAAATCAGGCTCAGAGGTTGCAGCGAGGAGTCTCGCGATGACGTCAGGGTGGTGGAGCTAGACCGCGCGCACACGACTCGACTACGTTCACTTTCCACAGCTAGAAGAACACTCAACATGCGCGCCGAGGGTAATGATGGCTATGCAGACAGTAGTTGGGTATTGCTGGTAACGTGGATTAGGTTGTAATTATGGTGCATGCAGATGCAAAATTCTAGTAAATGGTAAGAGTTACTCTGATGCTGAAAAGTCACTTCTGCCATCCTGTGGGAGTCTCTCCTAGTGGAGTAAAAAAGCAACCTCTTGACTTCCGCTCAATCTCTGCCATGCAGTCTTTCTAACTTCAACCAAAGTGTTTCAACAACAAAATAACATGATATGGAATGAGACGTAAGTAGCCTATAGTTAGAGATAAATATGCTCTTGTGGAACTGACTGGAACTGGGGGTGGCGAAGGGCTCACTCGCACCGTGGAACAGACTGGTGATGTGGACACGACTGGTGGTGGAAGTAGCAGTGACATAGTGAAGCCTCAGAAAAAGAGATATAACACCTGGGGTGCTTTGCCTTTCTCAAACAAACTGTGCAGGGGGAAATCTCTGTATGATGTATGTATATACTTGATAATTCGTGGCTGCCAATTCACGTGAGTGCTTTAAAGTACAGGCACATACCTAGCTATAGAATGTCTCAGTACAAACACCGCCCAGCACAAATGGGATGGTGGACATGCAAGCTGCACATATATAGTCTTTCTCATAGCCTGATTATGATGAGCGACTATAGATGGCAGCTCTTTGGTTGGACGTTATTTTTTGAAACGGAGATTTTCTGCTTGTAACTTCCCAAGGAAAAAGGACCCCAACATTTCTTATGCCAAGAATAATTCTTATTGCCAAACGTATAGTACTCGGATCCTGGTTTCAGCTTTACAAATCAACCACTTAGCAAAACAACTAATGACATTGAGTTTTTACAAGGAGCCCAACAGGAAGAGTTTATCCTTAGTACTATTAGTTACGTGTCTACTTGGAATGTGAAAGGATGGGTTAAGGAACCACCCAATGTTCTCTAGGACAGAGGAATCAATGGGTGGGGAAATCTTATTGGGTATGACACACTGGCACCATTGCCAATAGCAGATCTGCTAAGTTAGCTTACTATAAGGCATCCCCCTGCAACGTAATCATACACACAGCTACTATATACCTGTTTCTCCTATCAAAGATATTTTTTGAACATAAAATATTTTGCACTATTTCAATTTTCCGAGGTCTAAACATAACAGGACAATGAATTTCATCAGTTTGCATCACTAGTAGAGTAAAAAGCTAGAGAGGATGTGTCACACAATCAGTTTAAGAGTTTCCGTCAGCAGATTCCTACTTGTAGACTGTAATAACCTCTCTGATTGGTTTTCTATCCAGAGCACACACACTGATTTGTGATACGCAGTTGGTGCAGAATGCCTGTAGCAAAAGAACAGTGAGTCTGATCAATCCCTAAATGCAAGAACATCTATAAGCAGGGTAAGTGTTAATTAACAATACAGCTGTAGCTCTCAGTGCTCAATGTATGACGTATGGAGGAGCCTGGCGAGTGAAGTCAGGGTAGACACGTTATGTTCGGGCTGACTTCACTACTACACGTGTGGTATGTGGTGTATGCTTGGGCACGGTAAGTATCTGTGCTCACGGTAGGCGAGTGGAAACGGACAGCTCAGCTAGAAGAGCCACTACGCTGGACAGGACACTTTCTGAAGGCTGGTGAGTGGTTAAGTGTAGCATAAAAGCCCCAAAATACTTGACAAACAAGCATATGCACCCGTTCTATCCTCTTAGCAGGCTTTTCAAACGTATTGGCGGTCGAACAAAACATGAGCAGGTTTCGGGGCTGTGTGTGTATGTGAGTGGTTGCAATTCCAAGGATGCTCTTCAGCAGTGCTCTGCATACCAGAGGGCTGTCCTCACACATCAAACATTCTTCAACTTCACTAATTTGCTATCCTTCCAGTACTGCATGGTAAAAATGTGGTTGCCTAAATCCCGACTGAATCACTTCTGTGTATTCATTGGTGTTCTTGCTCAGTTTATTTCCTTGCTCTTGCTATCACATTTTCCACAGGGGTGACACATCACACATAGTGATAACCACTGTAGTATGGAGAAACGAGGCTGCAGCTAGATTTCAGCTACACACTTCTCATCTCAGAAAAGTAGTCTAATTGGCGCCACTGTTTTTAGGCTCTATTGTGTGCAGAGTTGGTAGGAGTGATTGGAGGTCATGAAGGTCGCAAATTTGGATGTAATGAAGTGCTGCAGAGAGGCTAGGGTATTAGGCAATATGTCGGCTAGCTTGAGGTGACTGATCCTGCTTATCAACCTCAGCTGAATTATTCCATATGCAAATTGGCAACTGTGACATTCAGCATTTGTGTGTGGTAACCTGATTGTAAATATGTACAGTATCTGTGTATAATGGTGAGCATTACTTACAGTGAGGGCACTTACCTACGTACATTACACCCATACACGTACACCTAACCTTGCCATTCATGTCTGGCATGATGTGAATGTTTAGGTTGTCTATAGCAAGTGACACATTTGCACCATTTGCATCAGATTTTCCTTGTGTGTTTGACCCAGCATATTCTCCCACGTGGCTGGGTAACTCTTGCAAATTCCGGCAAGAATCGTCGCCTAAACATAGTGCGCAGTACAGGTGTAATAGACTCAGCCTCAATTACCTGTCTTCCAATTCCCCTAGCCTTTAAAGTCAGTTTTATAATCAACTGCAAACCATTCACCCTTACAAACTGGGCGTTAAGGAGAGTATTATACAGATTGCTAGGACAGCGAATAGGGTTGGCCACTACGCTGCTCTCCACTGCATTTTGCTAAGTGCTACCAAGAGCACAACTAGAGGCCAACAGCTACAGCATTTGTGACTCTGAAAAGGCACTGAAGTGCAAACTCCCAGCAAAAAGGTACACGCATATAGCTCCCCTGCATAAAACCTACAACTCAAAAACCACGCACCATGCAGTCTTACCTTTGTAACACTGAGTATCTTCAAGCCTCCACAATACATTTCATTGCTAAAAACGGTGGAAGCGAGACATCACTCTTTATCGCATTAGCTTGTTCGCGCCATATGACACTGGCATTTAAGAAAACTTCCTACCAAGTTATCACTCTTTGGCCACCTTGTAGTCTGGGGTGGCAGAATAGTGGTGGGGACAAACAGACAGATGGATAAACCAAGCAGTCCTATTGTATTTGAATGCTAAGCATTTTTGGTGAGCGGGAACGACCCAACTGCAGATCAGGCAATTGGTTAGCATGTTTGTGCAGAGAAGATATGCTAACGTATCATGTGGTTTGTGCGTATATTTTGCAGGTAATGGCTATATTATCACAAGTTAGAAGAAGCTGGTTATTTGTAGGTGTGCTCCAGAGAGGCGGATGCCTGTCTGAGTCTCTGACGGAGTTTATAGCACTCGTCTCCAGTGGTCAGCCACTCTCATCTGTTGCAGGCATGTGTCACGATTTTGAGATGATGGTGCTTCACGACATGCTCTCTCCCGCGTCCGACGTTGCGACAGGCGTGTGTCTCTCTCTCCTCGGCGGTCTCAGAAGCAAGACGCTGCTGCCGGCGTCCCGGGCGTGGGTGGTTTCTGAAGCACGACTCCGTCTCTGTCTCTCCCTACGCCTAGCTAATCGACGGTCCCGGGTGTCGACGGTTTCTGAAGCATGACGTTGGCTGTCTCTCTCGCTACGCACTGAAGGATCCATGACAGTTGTAACTGCATGCGGTTTTGTAACTACACACGTGGTAATGTTTGATTAGAGCCAGCCAGCAGTTCTTTAGAGTAACGTAGAACATTACGGTATGTTTGTCGTACATACGCATCGCCGGATAGAAATAAATAAATAGATAAATGGAAAATCGGCCCGTTGCGACGACTAGGTTGGCTCGCTCCCACTCACCAATCACCCTCGCTGCGCATGCACACTAAGGATTTGTTTCCATTAAGGCTTTACACCACAGGTATGCACATTGTCATAATATGCACTGGAATTTTTATACGTAGGTAAGCAGTCTCAATGAGACAACTGACCTGGTGTCCACATGGTAGGATGATAGTATTGATGGTATTGTCCATACAAATCTTGCAGAGGCGAGCTTCCTTGCTAGTCTCACGCTGGTATTGAACTGGAGTAACCAGTGCTGAACGTGCTTCAATCAGAATCTTTCTCATTTGATTACTACTGGCCACCTCAAACGGTACCTGTGGGGAACAAAACTAAATTTTAATTGACTGTTAGGATTACATTTTGGGCAAATTAACGTGGAATGTTTTATAAATGTTGTATGCGACATTCATACATCTGTACTGTCAAATGTTACAGACTCGTTGCTAGTTACACTCATGTACATGAGTGAGCTTCTGTTTGGATCCATAGAATACACTCCGTATCATTTACGTTTCAGAGGGGTCATAAAACAGTTAACAGGTTGGAAATGGTTTTAAAGTATGTGGTACCACGCCCTCTGTGCATGCGTGTGCAATCACAACACTTCAAAGAGGCCAGACAATGCTTCAAAGAGGCTAAAAAAGAATGTAACTTTGGTAAGATATGCTTTGCCTATAATGCACAACCTGCACGAACAAGGTGGTGCAGTATATGCTTAGCTTGGCTTGGCTGCTGACACAGGTGTGCTAGCTTTGCTACTATCGCTTGCAAACAGTAAACATGGCTGTGTCCTGGTAGAGACAAATAGCAAGACTTATTGTGGTACGAATCAAATACACTGTACTTATACTAATTTTGTTCTGTGACTGCTCTTTGTCACACATTGGCTCTTATTGCACCTTGTAGGATCTGTACCTGGATACTGCTCTATGAAAACAAAACAGGAACACTATTTGTCTTCTAGTATACGTACTTTATATATTTCTCTCCTGCGATTGGAAATGGTTCATGTGCACATGCTCAGGGTGTGCGGCAGATGAACCAGACTTCGACAACAATGCATGTTATCTTACAGTAGTTGATGTACACCTGCCATGAAGCATTATACGTACAATCCACTGCCTGAACGAGTTAAAGTTAAAGAGTTGCATTACAAGTAATGGCTCCTGTCCAGACAGCAAGACAGACTAAAGACAAAGAGGTCTGGCTGCTGCAGACAAGGCCAATGTTGTTGATAAATGACACCAACAACGCCCTAGTGGCTTTCTCAATGACCTTCTACCTGATTCGTTCAAGCGCACCTTCTGGCAACAGCAAGTTGAGGGAGCAGCTCAGAAAGACCCATGCACAATGCGTTGCCACCAACTAATCAATCCACTGGTGCCTGTATGACTTTTCTGTGTATAGCATATATCCACATAGAAGAGTGTATGAGTCCTTGCTTAAAAGCTGTTGAAGCAGTTACGCATCAACGATTGAGACAAAGCAGATATTACATGTACTTACATATGTGTAGGTTATAGGGAAATATATAGCGAAGGCTTATAAAGATGCATGACCAGGCTGTAAAACACCAAACCCTTTGTTGTTTTTCTTTTCAGACCCCTCATACCGCCTCAAAAAATTGCGGCAGATAATGCTGGCTATGCCTATAGTACAGTTCGATGGAAAAACATGCTGTGCACCAATCGTTCGAGCATATTTAAAATTGCAGCACAGGTTGGTTAATTTTTAGTACAAATGAACATGTCGAGCAGTGCAATTGTTATAGCACGATTTCGTCGGATATTTGTCAGCATTGAAATCATAAGTAGAGGAGTGTCCTTGATTAGGATGCCAAGAGGCATGGTCCATCACAACACAGACTTCTCACAGTCGTTAAAAACACACATGCACAGTGTGTTGTTAATGGATTTGCAGGCACCAATGGAAATTTGCCATGGAGGGGATGTTGACCAGGAGCACAACAACACTATAATCCAATTGGCAAGTCAGTCTACATGTATAGTTTAATTTACGGCATGCCCCTCAGAGGGGATATCACCTCAGTTGTTTACAATACATACATGAGTGGCAATACATACATGTATTATTTAATAGACCCAAACACAGTCATGTTACTCTATGAGTTCGAATAAAAAGTGGAGTGCAAGATATTTCTTTGCGTTCACCTTTCCATCACTGTCCTTGAAATGTGTTTTGGCACCAGCTTTCAGAAGTAGAGAGGCAATATTCAGGTGGTTGTTTCGGCTGGCAATGTGCAGAGGAGAGGCTTGAGTGGTGTGGGTCTGCAATATCGAATAATACCATAATACCACAATTCGTATTGTGATAGGTCATTCTTTTAGCGAATGATTGCACCTCCAATGTGGTAGTCAGTTTATTTAAAATCAAGGTGTGGTACGTAGGTACATATAGAATGTAAACGTAACCTTACTTACAGGAGGAAAACTGTAAACCTAGAAATTTTAGCACGCCATAGATATTAGCGTTTCCTATCCTAAATGCTAAAATGTTTTCAGGCTAGAGTCAAAGTTCACACATGTTCACGGTGTGTCTGGTGCAGCAGTTAAAGAAAGAAAGAGAAAGGCGCTGCCCGTTGCTCCCCGAAGACAGCGATGCCACTTCTAGAGCTACACGGAGGTGGAGAAAGCTGTAGGTGTGGGCGAAAGAGTCATACATTCACAACAGCGATCAACTCAGAGCGAAAAATTGAAGATAAGCAATAGAGCACGGAAACAAAGCCGCAGCCACTAAGCTTTCTGTAAAGCTAGGAAGCAAAGTATCAGATTAGTTCGGTCAGGAACGTGAAAAATAAGAACTTCAGGAGAAGCCATATCCCGATAACATCGAGAGTCTTCCCCACCCATCTAGGGGACGTCCACTAACGCTGGGACAGTACGATTGCGAAGTGGAAGAGTACTTACGAAGCCTTTGCATGGTGGGAGGGATTATAAACAGATCTATAACAATAGCTGCTGCCAAGGGAATTCTAGCTCACAAGAATCCATCACTCCGCAAGGAACACGGTGGTACAATCATCTTGGGACCAAAATAAGCACAATCATTATTGTAGGTTGCCACAGGTAAGTTAAGTGTAAAGGCACAAAAGCTGCTCGAATATTACCCCCCCAAGTTTGCATGTTTCAAGCTGGGGTATCTGCAAAGAATCAAGGACGAAGTTCAAGCATTCATCATGAACTTCGACCAAAGCTGGTTCCAGTGAGTGACTGGATACAGTTCGTTTAAAAGTGAAGGCTTCAGGGAAATTGCTTCCTCCTTATGTAATTTACCAGTTGAAGACCTCAGGTTTCCACGCAAAGGTTACCTTCCCTGAGTCATGGCATATCACTCACAGCGACAGCCACTGAAACACTGAAAAAACTCCAGTTCATTGATATGTAGTGTGCTTGTTGTCTAAACTAGACGTGAGCTAGATATTTAGCAGATTATCATCATGCTCTGATGTTTTCAAAATACACTACTGTGATTCTGTAGTGAAGAAACTTCCAGAAAATAACATTCACCAGGTGTTTGTGCCAGCTGGCTGACCATCAGAGTTACAGCCCTTGACTGTAAGTATAATCATATCAGGAAAAGTAATTTCAGTCGCTGGTATACAGATGAATATCGATAGGCACTTGGATGATCTAAGAGTGACCTTGATCAAGCCCCTACATGGAAACTGGCTTATTCTAGCTATCTCAAAAAATCAGACCTCATTAAAAGTGGTTCTGAAAGAAGCTGAATTCTTAAAGTGCTCAACTTAACTGTGTATGTTAAAATGTACAACCCAGCTAATGTGTCTTCTTTCTTTTTTCACCAAACATGTGGCACTGCCATAGCTGCAATAGGTTAGCACCATGATGATCAGTGTAATGTCCGCTCACTTCCATACTCCCTTTTCTCTGTGAGCTAGCAACTTTCTTCTGTGCATGCAAGAGGCAAAACTCTATTTAACATGCATCTTAGCAACCCAGGTGTCAATGCAACGAATAGAGAAAGACAAGTTTTGGAGAGAAGAGTTACACACATATTTTAACTCACCTGCTTGGCAAGCTCAGAAACACACAGAGATACATTGCCGAGAGAAACCTTAATAACTCACCTGTTGGTTAACTACAGCACCAAGCTCAATCAGGACAGCAACACACTGCTCATGGCCACCCTCACAAGCCTCATGTAGTGCAGTTACTCCCTGTTGGAATTCATGGGATGGGGAAAACCCCTCCTCAATAACCAAGGTCCGGATCTTGTCACTATCACCGGTGCAGGCTGCCACTAGGAGTTCATTGATACCAACAGCTAACAACCTGGAAGGAGTAACAAAACCCAGTACATGCAACATGCTCTTACAAATTGAGATTACACATGTACTGAGCGTTTTCTTTTCTTGGACATACTCTCTGATCTCCAGTTCAGTGGTGCAATCAAAGGGAGTCTCTCCATTGCAATTGAGGGCAGCTTTATTGGCTCCCTGACTCAACAAGTAAAGAACACACTCCAAACTTCCTGCACTGGCTGCCTCGTGTAGGGCCGTGGTCTGTGTGTCTGTGCTCTTTGTGGTATGAATAATGGGAGAGACACACACATCATACTGTACAATGATTGCCACTGGATATTAGAAGTATACATTTTGTCCCTGATTGTATTCAGATGCAAACTTCAACGTCAGCATATAAAATTGCGTAAGTATCAGCTTTTGCATTGGTCATTAGGGTATAACTCAACAGTACTTAAAAAGAGTACAGTAATTTGAAACATTACTATGAGCCAACTGCAGTGGAATAATATTTATTTGAACAGTACTTCCACAGTTCCATGGGGTAATGAACAGTTCCAAAACAGAATGAAAAGCACTGAAGTGCAAACCCTCGGTGCATTGTGACTTACACCCGTAAGTAAATGCATGTGCCGTACCACTAATTGATGGGCTGGGTTTAGTTTTAGATGTTACTCGTGGTCTCTTGCCAGCTCGTGCAGAGTCTGACGCGGGCTAACTACACTATGCGAGAGGCGATACACGCCCTGCGTTGCATCTTCTGGTGCCCGCAGAGCACGCGGATCGATCAGACTGTGGTAAGCCATCCCGTCCGTTGTGTATTTGCATATTGGCTTTTTCGTGCTCTAGCTTTGCAACGGTGCAGTTCCAGAGAAAACCGTTGGATATTTCTGACCTTCATTTCCCATTAAGTAGGTCATATCGAACAAACACTCGAGAAGTGAGATGTAGAGTAACAGACACACAGACAGACTCAACTACCGTACGCTCGCTGCGCATGCACGCCGAGGGTAAACAAGGAGTACCTATGTACGTACAGAGAGGTGCTTAAACCTTTTAATTACGGTCAGTGCACAGGTTCCTTATATACACAATAGTATACAATAAATGTGTCCAAGTAAACACACACCGTTCCTGTAATTCCTAGCTTACTTATTTTCACTGATAGCTACTAGAATGAGCATTTTGGCGAGCGAAAGTTACAATTACGGGCATATGCGCTGCAGCAACGATTGTGAAATACCAAGTGCATGCATGTATTTAGAATCATGTAAGACATTACAGTAAGCGTGGCAACGTCGGATAAGAACAGAAGGAATTTGCCACTAGCTGACAAGGGTGGGTTTGCTTCGCTCGCCAACTATTTAAACAAGTTGTAAGGGCCTTGAATACCACATCATCCTAGCACCATGGTCATAACAGCTATAATACATGGTCATATTATTTGCATGGAAAACAGCATATTTTACCTGTATGTTGACTTTGGCCCCATGGGCAACCAGCAGTTGTAAAATGTCACAGTGGCCCTTCTCAGCGGCCAAAATAAAAGGTACCATATCAGCTGGGCCACTGGAACTCACCTGGACACAATACTAATTTGACGTTCATGTGAACCACCTCAGAATTTGACATGCCCTACACACGATCTCCAATGGAGGGAGTTTAAAGGGTGTCATCACTTGTCGCACAGCACGCGGTGTTCCCCTAAATACTTGTTTGTTCATCTATGACATGGAAGCAAACTAGCTACTCTTATACATATTTTCACAAAATGGTCAGGAGCCCCCAAGGTAATTGCATAACACATGCTACAGAAATTTGAAGTTGAAACATAAACCTGCCAAGTCTTGTTTTGGGCTTCTTGTTACGTGTAATGAAAAAGTGATGGTTCATGTTTAGCCATGATGGTTCATGGGATCACCCATGTATAACATGAATCATATCTCACTGTAGCTCCTCTCTTGAGCAGTTCCTCTGTAAACTGGAAGAGACCATCTTGAATAGTCCTCACCAGTGCAGGGATTGGGCAGTAACGGTCAACAAAAATATCTGGACTCACTGACTCACTGCAAAACACCCGGCTGTAGTGGGAAGTCAGTTTAACACAGATAATGTTGAGTATGGTTCAGTGAACAGAAATCATAGAAGGCACATCAGAAAATTAATTTCATTGTCAGCGGTGATACAAGCACAATCACAGCACCATGTATAACAATTGCTCGGCGTACAGGGCATGCAACCACGCACCTTACCACACACATTTCACATTTCAACTCTATGTGTTTCACAGATAAAATGTCTCTTCAGATTCAGTTTTGACCCTTTCAACACTGTCTGGACTGGGGAGTAAGCTATATCATTTGTTTCGTGACACATCGAATGCTAATGTGATCACAATGCTAATGTGATAAAATAGCCACAAACTGCTTTGTTGTACAGTAACATCATGTTGACACTCTCTCATGCATCGTTCTGTGTCATGCAAAAGGCCACAAATCTGCCCTTACACAAATTCAGAGAGATTTCGGCCCTCAATTGCTTTCAGCAGTCTCTCATGTGCTGGAGTGAGCACAGCAGCCACAGCTTTGAGATTCTGGTGACGACTGAGGAGCCAGGCCTGCTCACTTTCACTGGAGTAAGATGTCTGGCTTTCCTACCAATGAAATACATAGACATCATTTACTAGAGGAAAAGTCCTCATTTGCCGAATCCCAGTATTACGTTGATGCTGTTTGTATATGCTGCTTGCATTATACATAGGTGATGTATTTTACTTTCAACAGTATCTGTATATCGTTTTGGTACAATTCTGATGTGAATTTGCATAAACTTTACTTGGGATACATGCATTGACAGGAGAAAATCCTACTGTGCAAACCCTTGGCGTACTAGACGCGTGTGGATATCTGAGTACATGCATTGCACATGTGCAAGGGGGTACGGTCAATTGATGGGCTGGGCCAAGCTGTCATGTTTTACTCGTGTCGTGGTCTCTAGCCAACTCTCTGAGTCTGACAAGGGTTAGATAGCATAGCGAGACTCGATACTCGCCCACCGTGGTAACTTCTGTTGCCTCAACGGTACGTGAACAGGCGGAATGCGGTTGAGGTAAGCCAGTGGTAATTTCCATATTGGCTTTTTCGCTCGTGTTTCACACCGTAACTTTCGAACGCAGCAGCTTCAGAGAAAACCCTACATACTTCTCAACCCATACCTGGCCTGAATACGTGGTGTTCTTTGTGGAGCGATTCATGGCTCGTGAAGTGAGATGTTGGGTAACAGACTGACAGACAGACAGACACACAACCATCGCTGCGCATGCGTGCCGAGGGTTAATCAGTGCAAACTCTTGCCGCAAATACTAGTGCTCTATGCCCATAGCTGCAATGCTATGCAATGATGCTACTGGTGCTGCTCTTTGAAGCCTGTAGTGCCTAATAGTGGGACAGACAGCAACAAATAAAAACATACTATAACCCTCGCTGCGCACACGTGCTGAGGGTTATTTTCACATAAAATTGACTTCCACACAAGCCAAGCAGACAATACCAATGAATTCTGGGAGAGCTGGTCCATTAAAAACAATTTCTCTAACAGTGCCTTTTTCATCAGTGTTTAAGCACATGTATAGCAGGCATACCTGGCGGGTCATGGCAATAGGCAGTTGAAGTGAGTTCACAGAAGATTCCTCAGCAGGTGTTGTGACCGGTGACTCTGTCATCTTCTGCAGCTGCTTCAGCCTTTCCTCAACCACCTCCACTGCCCCTTGAACTCGAACCTCAACACTCTCTCCCTGGTCATCCAATTCCTGATAGTGACCAAAGGAACAGTGTAAGAGGAGAGATGTTGTTGCAAATCTATAAAAGGAATGGCTAACAAATCAGATTAATTGAAGATTAAGAAAGACTTTGTGGCAGAAGAAACCACAGTTGACAATTACTTATCAGAAAGGGAAAGTGTTCTTAAAACTGTCAATCCCCTAGACGTTTCATTCAAAGCATCCCATCCTATTTGAACTAACCTCATACCCAGCATCTCTACCAACAAGGATTAGGGAGGGTCTGAAAACTACTGGGGCATTCCATCCTAATGGCTAATTATGGTTACCAAACTTTGCATGTGGGGTCAAGAGTGGGTGCTTGCTCTCGGCAGTTCTTTACTTCTGCACACGGTTTACTAGACCTTTTAACTTACTTTTACTGCAACTGCATGAAGTTTGACCAACAGTTGTGTGCACTTCAAATGGCCATATGTGTACATTACATCATTAATGGGAGCCTCCATTGGTCACACTAACTGTTAGTACATTACATCACCGGCAAGAGCTCTCATTGGTCAGAAAAATTATGGATCGAGAGGACCCTTTCCTTGGGTGTGGTAGCTGAACAATACAAACAGCAGGCTATACAACGGCCTGATGTGTTTTTGTATCACTGAGACTCTAGAAAAGAACCAACCATTGATTGCATTGATCTGTGTTCATGAGCATAATAGTCAGCACTTGCAGCATCAGCGTCACAGTGTCGTTTTTCTATAGTAACTCTGCTGTAATTTGACACTACTTATGTGCGTACCTCAGTGCTGGCTCCTACTGCCAGTAGAAATTCTACTAGGGAGCTGTGACCAGCCATTGCAGCATAGAAAATCGGAGTCCAGCCATCACAGCCTCCACGAAGGTTAACGTCTGCTCCATGAGATATTAGTAGTTCCACCAGTTCCCTATTTTAATAAATGAAAAGCACTAAAGTGCAAACCTTCGGCGAAGGGCTGGGCTTATTAATATGTGATCTCCCGCTAGTAGCTTGCGGAGAGTCTGACACGGGCTAGCTACAGTAATAGATAGCATGTGGGAGTCGATACACGCCCTTTGTTGTGGCCTCTTGTGCCTCCAAGGTACACAGAGCAAGCGGATCAGGTCGAGGTAAGCTAGTGCTAATTAGCATATTGTTGGTTTTCACGCCATAACCTCTGAACGCGGCACTTTTACGAAAATCGCCTAATTGAAAATAAAGGCAGTGCAGCGCTGAACCCGCTGGTGTCGCTATTTTACCTGTTGGTTGCGCGTGGTGGCAGAAATCGTGGTAACAGACGGACAGACGGACAGACAGAACGACTACTGTAACCCTCGCTGCACATGCGGGTGCCGAGGGTTAATGAAAGTGCTGAAGTGCAAACCCTCGGCGCACTGCGCATGCACTGTACCACTAATTGATGGGCTGGGCTGGGCTATCAGTATGTTTACGTGTGGTCTCCCGCTACTAGCTCGCGAGGACACTGACACGGGCTAGCTACACTAGTAAACAGCATGCGGGAGTCAATTCATCCCCTTTGTTATAATTTCTTGTGCATCCGGTACACAGGTACACAGAGCAAGTGGATCAGGTCGAGGTAAGCCAGCGCGATTATGCATATGGGGTTTTTCGCTTGTTTTTACAGCATATCTCTTGAATGCAGTCGTCTTAAGGAAAATCATCTCGAAAATCGCCTCGTAGCCTGTAGTGTGAGAATAGCTGCAGACAAACAAAAACCAAGTTCTGTAACCCTCTCCGCACAAGCGCGCCGAGGGTAAATTATAGAGAACACCTGGTCAAATTGTAGCAGTTGGGTGTTCAAAGTTACATTAGAGAGTATACATAGTATGTGTTTGTACAATGCTATTCTGCTGCTAAACATAAAGAGGCAGCTACGAGACCAATAATGTGTACCAGTCTCGGATCTATGGTTGTAGGTGCGGTATATGGGGTAGTACTACTGTATAGTGGGACATTTTTTAACACCAACACACTTTGAAACATACATACGTACATGTTTCCAGTAGTGCAGGCAATATGGAGGGGAGCATGGGAATGCTCATTCCTCTGGTCCACCAGATTGTGATTTTCCACCTCATTCTCCTCTAGAAGTTGCTGAACTCTTTGGACATCTTCACTCTGAACCGCTAGGCATAAGGAGAGGGGTTGCTGCGCACAAAACAGAAACATATTATTATGGCAGAATGCATACACTTCAACTGCACAAGAATGAATAACACATTAACTGTACACTCATTACTTCTTTTAGTGTTGAGTACCAAGTCAGCAAAAGTAAATTATGTCCATAATGACATGCACACGTATTTCGCCTTTACCCATGTGGTGGTGTCTAGTACACCAGAACAGCGACTGGCATTGAACCACTGAAATTAGCGGTCACTCTCCGCGGCACCTTCACTGAGTCATACTTTCCCACTCACAAGCTTTACTCAACTACAGGGCTTCAAACTAGCACTCACCCGCCAGCCCGCAGCGGGTAAATTACGGCGCAGACGGGCGCTAATGCCTAAAGCGGTCGCCCGGCTGGCGAGAGAGACACTAGACAGACTTAGTGGAGTTATAAAAGCGAAGTTAAGTTGTAATAGCGTGGTTTAGTTCGGTAGTAGATGTGAGCCAGTGCCAGTGTCTTTGCCGCGGCGGACTGGTGATCGACTACGCGATGCATGGGGGCAGGGTCTGATCTTCTAGCATGCGTACTATGTAGTTTACACAAGTGCATGCGGTGTGCTTTGTACTGTTTTGACAACCATGTGGAGGTATTTGCCAGGAGTAAAGGAACCTCCAACTAAGCTTGATTCTGTGCAAATATTTCTTGGGCTAGTGTGAGAGCTGTTGGGCTAGTAGAATTGAGAGCGTACTAGCCCTATTGGCCAGTTGGGAAAATGTTAGTTTGCGCCTCTGCAACTATATAGCAGCTTCTAAGGACTGTCACACACTGGACAACAGGGTAACCTAGGGACACAGCCTGAATAAGAAGAGCCCTGAATTTGAGGGTACTCAAAAAAAGATCCTCAACTTCGAAGTGGGTTGACCCAAAAGAAAGAGCTGTTGAAACGTCCACTAGCAACTGTGCAACCTCAGTAACTGAGAGCTGCATCACTTAGGACTGAGAGATGCAAGACAACTTACCCACCATCATCCAAGAGAGGGCATGTTTCACCAGCCACAACAATGTTACTAACAGAGTGAAAAAGTGCCATTCTACTGAGTGACCACCACCGTCTAGTTTAAGAGTGACACACCAGGCAACAGTGCTGGCAATCTGTTCATAAATTGTGCTTCATAGTATATCCCATCCCTATTTTGTCTCCCTTCCTTTTTTCCTCCTTCTTTAAAATTCCTCAGGACTTTATGTCATGATTACCAAATTATCATTTGTTTCTAGAGTGCTACTGGGATGAATCACACTCATAAACATATTGTAGGGACTAAAACTGCATTCAGATGCAGGGGTTCCGCTACCGGTCGCCGTTTTTGCCAAATGCGACAAAAACCTAGAGTTTGGCAACGATTCTTGGCTGGGAATCACCAATATGGCCAATCTGCACACACGGCGAGCTAGAGAGAGCTACGTTAGTTGCTCGTACTAACAATAAAACTCAGAAGCCAGCCTCGTAGCCAGGCTCCTTCCCATGCTCCGCAGACTTGACGGTCCTGAAAGGGGTATGTCCATAACGCAAAATGCGTACGTACATAGACGCGCGACACGCGCAATGGCGAGCATGATACGTACACTTCTGCAGATTGCAAAAAAAACCATGGCTATTACTAAATAATTTTGGCTATCATATATTCAAGGCTCTTGCAATGGCTACTAAATATTGTGACCTTGACGAACCCCTGAGATGCGCCTCATGCAATCATAGTCCCTACAACATGCCTATACTTGTGTGATTAATCCCAAATCACAACCTTCAGAGCAGTAAACTAAATACCCACCCACCAAATGCATGAAGGACCAAAATCACTAGATTTTGTATGTGTAAAGAACATGTTATACATCATGCCCGATTCTGTGCTACTAAGTCAGTATGTGGCAAACAGTGTTTGGTATAGCATGGCATACCTTGTGGAGAAGTTTGCACATATCTCCTCCCATGGAGAGGTTGAGAGGGGTCAGTCCCCCAGAGTCCCTGGCAACCTCACTGGCTCCAGCAGCTAGAAGAGTGGTAGCTATACCCACGTGGTTGTAAAGACTGGCATAATGGAGTGGGGTTCGTCTATGACCACCCCCACGACTATTCACATTGGCCTAGATAGAAACAACAGAGATGGTCACAGAAGAAAGTAGAAGGCAATGTGCACTACACGTGCCTAAAGAGGCACTAATATATGGGCCGGTACATGCCATGTGGTCAACAATGACTGGACAACAGCATCAGTGAGTAGCATTTGGAGCAACCCTGGACTTAATTCTTCTCGTCCAAGTAGTTTCATGCCTCCTGTGCGTGTTGAACGGGCAAACACTAGTTGAGGTATGTCATTACTCACAAACCCTCGGCACGCATGAGTAGCGAGGGTTACAACAATTGGTCTGTGTGTGTGTCTGCAGCAACTGTTGGACTACAGGCTACGAGGCGGCCCATGAGCGATACAAACGGCTTCAGAATGTACGTGAGCCGGAAAAATATTTTCTTGAAACGACTGTGTTTGAGAGATATACCGTGAAAACAAGTGAAAAAGCTGATTGTATAATTGCTTACCTTGACCTGTTCAGCTCGCTCCGTGTACCTTTGAGGCACAGGAAGACACAACAAAGGGCGTGTGTCGACTCCCGCATGCTATCAGTACTAGCCATTGTCAGACACTCTGCAAGCTACTAGCGTTGAGACAACAACTAAATGCATACACTCATAGCCCAGCCCATAAACTGGCGGTATATACCTAGCTTGCGCAGGTTTGCACTTCAGTGCTTTTCATTATAGCATTAATCCCCTTCTCCAATCTCACCGGTTACACAAGTAATGTATATAAGCGCATAACACGGACAGCTTGTCCTACAGTTATGTATGCTTGACAGAGTATGAATGGCACAGCATTTGTAAAATAGTCTTACGCCACTGGCCAACAGTAGGTCCACTACTGCAGCATGGCCACTTGCAGAGGCCAGATGAAGAGGTGCCTTGTGCCTGAGACCACAGACACTGACAGGGACTCCACACTGGTTCAGCAGTCTGGATACCTCCTCCACATCTCCAGCTTCACTGGCTGCACACAGTAACACGGAGTTCAGTAGCATCTTCCTGTAGCAGGGACACAATACCTAAAGACTTGAGATAACACTAACAGTTTAACCTGTCACTGAATATTTGGACGCCCAAAATACAGTTGTTCCACCGGAACGAATATTTCAAGGCTACGCATGAAGTATAATATCCCCCATGAAATACGGGTTACCCCCTGAGCACACCTGCCATCACCCTCGCTTACGGCTGAACCGGGAAGAATGACACTCTTGTTGATGCTTCTCTGTCGGAAAGAAGCTTGTACCAGGATGAGCTACACATTTCTCTGTCTGAAAAATGAGTCGTACCAGAAAGATTCGCGCTCTCACTCGCGCTTCTTTGTCGGGAGGTTTTGGTGCAGAGAAACTCGCTCTGTTGGAGAGAACTCGCTGTGATGACTTCAAACCCGCTGTATCTGATGCTTTTTCGTGAAAGGCCTCTCTACGATACAAAATTAAACTAAAATGGTGACCTTTTCAGCTTCCACCAGCGAGAGCGATTCTCACGAAAGACGACAGACACGGATGACGTGACAGCCAGCACGGCCACTGTGTAAGTCGGTTATACTGCCCGTCAACGAAAATACACGATTTAGACGGCCTCGGAGAAATTAGTAAGTGGCAAGAGAGCTACAGCTCAGGCCCCCTCGGCCGTCTGAATTGATTGATGCACGAATTACGCTAAGCACGATACCATGGGGCACCTGTCACGATTTTCATTGGAGCTATGCGCGTTGCAGGTAGCTGTATGTCTACGGTGCGTCTTGCATGTCCTCCACTCTTTAGCCAGTGGTCACATATCTCAAGCTGACTGAACGTTGTGCGCCCATGCACCACAGTTTCGCGTAAGGATCGGGGTGGTCCGACTATTTCAGGGGGGTCCAAAATATTTCTGCAATATATGTTCTGAGGGGGGGGTCCAATTTTTTATGACAAACCCTTGGTGTGCATGCGTTACCTTGGTTTGTCATCTGTCTTTCTGTTATAGCTACTGGACCCTGATGGTATAAACCTGGACCCATGAACTCTACCTTTCTCTAGAAGTGCATTCATCTCAGTCCCTATTGTGACACTACAGGCCACAAAGCTGCCATGGGCCAAAGAAGACTCCACTAACACCAGTTGATTCAGCGAATGCTTGAGTGCTCCGACGTCCATGATTAACCAAAGATCAGGAGGGTAGCTCCAGGATGTTTTGTAGTTCCTAGGAAAGCCTGTCAGTCATTGCGAGCATGTTCAATACCTGTGCTCAATATTTTCCACCTGCCCATACGACTCTCTACTGTTGGTGCCGTCGTGCCATTATAGTAACACATCACTGTTAATCCCCCATACCATACCAAACTTCACTACCAATTATATTTTACCTCACTTCTTTTTCCTTCAACTAAGGGTGTCATGTGTTACAGCAAAAGAGTATGCACTAACTATGCCGGTATATAAGGTGCTGACTATTTGTGCTGAGCGGTGTAGCATGGAAAGGGCATTTTCTACTGCAATACGGCTCGCAAGGGCCTGCTGTACTACACGGTATTACTGCTGCATTGCTGTCATTAGCGAGTGAGAACTGCAGGCCAGAGACGATGGTCAGCCGGCACCATCAACACATATCTTGCATGTGTTTGTTCATGCCCATGTTTCTGCCAAGGCACCAGATTTGAAAAGGCACCAGCAACCATGGTATAATGAAAAGCATTAAAGTGCAATCCCTTGGTGAACTGCGCATGCGCGGTGGGCTGGGCTGGCGTTTACTCGCAGTCTCCCGCTAGTAGCTCGCAGAGAGTCTGACACGGGCAAGCTACAGTAGTATATAGCATGTGGGAGTCGATACACACCCTTCGCTGTGGCTTCTTGTGCCTCCAATGTACACAGAGCAAGCGGATCAGGTCGAGGTGAGCCAGCATAATCGCGTCTAATACACGCATGCGCACCGCTTATTGATGGGTTGGGCCACGCAACGCTGTTCGTGACCGTGCCAGTTTGTCGCTCTCGAACGCAGTCGTTTCAGCAAAATCGCCATTTTTTTTTATAGCCCATGTACTGCTAAAGCTGTTGGTATCACTCATAAGCCACCTCGTAGCCTGTAGTGCAAGAATAGTCGCGGACAGACACACACACACACAGACCAACTACTGCGCATGCGCAGCGAGGGTTAATGAAAATCACTAAAGTGCAAACCCTTGGCGAACTGCGCATGCGCGGTACCACTAATTGATGGGCTAGGCTTTTTATGCCTTTACTCGTGGTATCTGCAGCTTGTAGCTCGCGGAGAGTCTGGCACGGGCTAGCTACAGTAGTAGATAGCAAGCAGACGCGGTCGAGGTAAGCCTGTGCTAATTTGCAATTGGCTTGTTGACTTGCTTTTCACGCCATAACTTTTGAACGCAGTAGTTATACGAAAATCGCCTTTTTTAAAATGAGGCCAGTGTAGCGATGAGCCCGTTGGTATCGCTGTTTAGTTGTTTCGTTGCGCATAGTCGCAGAAAACGTGGGAACGGACAGACACTCTCACAAACCAAGTACCGTAACCCTCGCTGCGCATGTGCACCGAGGGTTAATAAGGTTACAGCTTGGATTCCTCAGTGAATACCTTCTACCCATTGTCTAACCTTATTTTAAAAAGTACAGCGAATTCAGAGTCCACATATGGAACACACACTTCGATCAACATTAGCAGAAGGTGGTATGGTACTCAGACAATATGTGTACATGTATATTAACCTGACTTCATAAGAAGAGGTAAGATCTAGTGCAGTAAGTCTATTGACATCTCTCAACTCCACATCTCCTCCTCTAGCCAGGAGGTGATAGAGAATGTCAGTTTGACCAAGTTGGCTCGCCAGGTGGAGGGATGTCACTAAGAGTGGACCAGATTGCAGGTTTACCTACATAAGAGAATGAATGACATCTCCAGAACATAGGGAAAAGGTCTCACTTTTGCTCCTTTGTCAAGCAGGTAGAGTACCATGTCCAAATCCTTGTTCACAACTGCAATGTGGAGCAGTAGGTAGGGGGAGGGGTGGGGGAGGGGCCCAGTGGACACAGCGGATGGAAAGAGGACGGAGGAGAGTCGATGATAGGAACTAGAGTCATCCGAATTTGGAGGGCTGTATTCAGAATTGACATCAATTCCTGCAACAGACGATTTGGTACACATACAAATGTTTTTAGTAAAAAATCAATCAGCTATCCTTTGTGTCAGAAGCAACACTAGTGTTCTACCACCAAAGCAGCGTCGCCATGAACTGAGCAGCCTACTCAGGTGGCATGTTAATAATTGTGATTGCACACTCTGTAAAAAAATGAGCGAGCAGGGCATAGTTAACCCCCACACACATGCACAGCTAGGATTGCAGTACTTTGTCTGCTTTCTGTCTGTCTCTCACCCTCTATTCTGGCACTACAGGCTACGAGGCGGCCTATAAGCGATACGAACAGGTTCAAAGTTACTTGAGGGTGAAAAATAGTAAACCTTTTCTCGTTGTCTAGCTCGCGGAGAATCTGACATGGCCTATATAGCTAACTACTGGATAGGATGCGTGAGTCGATACTCGTGAGTTGTGATGCCTCCTACACAAAGGATGTGCAAATATCATCTGAGTGTGAGACAACCTTTTAATAGGAAGAAGCTTTATAAGGAACGTGTACTATAGTCTTTAACTCACTGAAACATAAGCAAGAGGAAGCACTTTACAGGCTCAGAATGCATGTATCCCGCTCATGCCAACAAAGAGGGCTACACACGGAAAGGTGTGAAGCAGCAAGATTAGCTATACCAATTGCAACCCGGAATATGTAATAGTTAAAGCACTGAAGGTAGTGCTGTACGCGAAAAAAAGGTACGAGAGGGCCTCGAGTACCTTTATGAGCGTACAGCACATCCCTTTCATACTTTTATTGATTTATTGTACCGTGGGCGATTCAAAGGCAACGACCAGGAATGAAGCCGGTTCGAGGCGGATATGGTCGTCTCTCCCCGTGACTCAGCACTGCTCTGACGCGGCAAGAACACTCCGCAAAGGCCAAGATACGACTGCTATGACTCCTAGGGGTAAGAAAGCTGCTTTAATAGGCTGATTGCCATTCCTCCCATTGCCCTGGGCGGGAAAGCTATCGCACGGCTACGCACCGACGTGGGCCGCCACTAGCCTGGCAGAGCCATGCTAGCTTACCTTCTAGCCCTTAGATACGCTTCTGGTACCCGTCTCTCCCTTCGCTGTGCCTGAAAAGCCCCATTTGGCAACCACTTGTACTACCGCGTTTTGAAAACTGTGCTACATGAGCAAAAGTGTCCTTTATGACGAGCAAAGTGTTCTTTATAACGAATAAAGCACGGGCAGTGCCTTTGATCCGCCCATGCAAAGTACAATAAATACATGTCAGTTGCACATAAAGTTGGTAGTCATCTGTTCAAAATACCTTTTTCTGTGACAATGGACAGAGTCGAGAATTTATACTGAGAGATACGATGCTCAGAAGCAGCTGGTGGTGGGGTCACAAACACAAGAGGAATAGGACCATCAGAGCACTGGGCGTTGTCTATGATGTGACAAAGGTCTTGCAGATGTCCCTCACGAGCAGCAGAGAACATCTTGATGGTGAGGACCTGGTCTCCAGGGAGGGCAGTCAGACTCCACACCAGCCTCCCAGTCTGGAATTGGACACCACGAGACAGCCTCACTCCAGATATGTCGTCACTGCCTTGTCCTGTCGTTGTCGTCAGGTTTGTACCGGCAGACTCATGAACTGTTGGGGTGGTAGGCAAAACCCGGAATAAACCCTGTCCTTTAGTAAGGTCACAGAGCTCAAAGAGTCCATCGGTAGATTTTGTTCCTGCACAAGGAAACACAAGCTAGGTAAACAGTACTACTAGAAAAACGTAAGTGACAACTTTGTAATAGCAGCTGTGTGGATAATAAACCACCTCAGGCATAATCAGTGGTCACTAGTATGCATTTGGAACACCCTGTGAACTGTGGCTGTTGCCAGCTAGAGGTCTCTCACCAGTTATCCAACTGATCTGAGCATGTTTTGGAAATGCTTCACTCTCAGGGGGAGTACAAACAGTGCAGTCTGTACTTGTTCCAATATCTGCCCCCTCCGGCCCAACATGGTAGTGTCGCCCAATCAGCCTGCTGAGAACAAAGGGCACATGGCCCTCCGACGAAGTAAGAGACTTCTCCACGCGAAGCAGTCGCAGACAGACATAGTCATCAAGAGGTTGCATATACACATCTACACACACATTTGGACCGACAAATAAATCGCCAATGGAAATGAATTAGCTCACCATTATCTGCATATTCGAAGGAGTCACTACTCAAAGAGTGCATGCGGAGCAAGGCATCAGATGTGATCCCGGCCCTCCTTCTACGAATGTTATTCCTAGATGTCCTCCTTGAATCCCCCCTGCTTCTCAATCTGCTCACTGCAACATGCAGCTGCCTTTCTCGCTCACTTATGAACTCCTCCAGGGTCTCTATCTTAGCCTCAGCCCTGCTGAGCTCCCTCAATAGAGCCGATCCTCTCCGCGAGCCAGACATTCCCTAGAGTATTACCAATATACTGCTCACAACCGAATGCACCTCATTGAAGATGGTGTCGCTAGTCCACTAGTTGCCGAGAGAGAGGCTGGCTCCACGCAGGGCTCCGCGTATCAAAACGTGGGCGGCGGCTAATTAATTGTCACGCGACGCAAACTGCGCATGCTCGTTCCCGATCCAGATTTTCACTCACTTCTGCTGGAGCACACACATGGCCAAGTGTATCAAGCTAGTAATAATTCTACAGTTGTGGTTGTAGTAGATGTTGCAATTTCAGAGGTTTTGAGGGAGAAATGAGTGCTGTACTGCTCTATCTACGTGTGGCCATGTTACGTTTGTGGTATAATACTGCTGTCGGAAGTCACTAGCTTGCTTTTATATTGTAAGGTAAATAACTAACACAAATCGCATGTGATTTGCAGGTAAGTAGTACCTAAATACAAGAAGTCTAGTTAGCTGATGTTGGGCCCTTATAAGTCCACTAAAATGATACGGGTAAAATCGGATATAATATGCTCCACCTAACTTCTTTCATATAATTCTCATAATGGAAATTGATCACTTTGTAGTAGTGTACAAACTTAGAACAGTATACGACCATAAAATTACATATATACAGCAGCCAGAGCTACTAGTTCAGAGTCGTTGTGTTGTGTTGTAGATTCAAACCCCTACCAGCTGAGTTGCCCTGGTAGCTCAGTTGGTAGAGTGCTCGCCCAACTCTTCTTCTTTTCTAGAAAGAGCTGTCCTGGGTGTAGTTGACTTGTTTGCCTTGCCTTGCCTTTCTACTTCGCTACCAAGTTGTTGAGACATGTGCACTAGGATGTGCACACTACATCACTCCCCCTCCAGTGAAGTGACAGATGAGTCAACCAGTCCCATCAATCTGTCTGGGAAGCGAATGTGTCGTCCCGAGTGGGTAGTCCTGGCAGAGACTCATGAAGTAGCAGGAGGTGTAACAGCAGGAGGGGAGGGTATAGGTGGAGGTGGAGGTTGTGTCTCTGGGCTTGGTTCTAGGTATGCTGGCTTAAGGCGATCGAGAAAAACTTTGTCACTCTGGCCATTGAGCTTTATCTGTTTGGCCAAGTATATACTCTGAATGGGCCGTCGTACAGCTGTTGCAGAGGATAACGAACAGCGTCATTACATACAAACACATGGGTGCAGGTGGCTAGATCCTTGCTGATGTAAGTGTTGCGCTGAGACTGTTCACGCACTGGAACCGCTCTGAGCTCTCACATTGCCGTCTTGAGTCTGGTGAGTAGTGTGTGTGGTTCCTCAATAGCATCGGTGGAGTCGTGCTGAAAGAACTCTCCAGGTAGTCGCAAGGTTGTGCCGTACACAAGTTCTGCCACACTGCACTGCAGATCAGTCTTGAGGGCAGTGCGAATGCCAAGTAGGACCAATGAAAGCAGTTCTGTCCAGTGCAGTGAAAGCGTGTGTACTCGGAGGGCTGCCTTGAGCTCTCTGTGAAAACGCTCGTTGCCAATTGGGTGATAGGCAGTAGTGCAGAGATGTTTACAGCCCAGCAACTGGAGAAGTTGGGCCCAAAGGGATTCAAACTGTCGTCCTCAATCTGTAGTGATGGTGGACGGTACCCCAAATCGTGCGATCCATCCAGGTCAATGTTCAGGCCACTGTTTCAGCAGTAATATCAGCCATTGGGGCCTCTGGCTTACGTGCCCAGACCTTGATGTCCTCCTTCATTCCAGGCCAAACAAACCGCTCCGCAATGAGCTGTTGTGTCGCCTGAACACCTGGGTTTGAGAAAGAGTGTAAGACTGTGAACACTGTACAACGAAGTGGTGCAGGAACGAATGGACGAGGCGATCTGGTACTCATGTCACATGTAATAGTAGAGGACGAGGCCGGAAGCTGGAGGGCCATCAGACAGTCAGAAATGCCCGGAGTTTTGTGTCTTCGGTTGGGCCTGTGGCAACATTTGGAGATACACTGGTGGCGACTGTGCACTATGAACAGCGTTGTGCGAAAGTGTGTCAGCCACCGGGTTGTTGAGCCCCGCTATGTGCCGAATGCCGGTTGCAAACTGCGAGCTGTAGTCATCTGGCGTGGACTGAACTTGTCCGATGCGGTATATAGCAAGTGCGAATGTCAAGGGTTTATGATCGGTGATCACGTGGAATTTCCGGCCTTCCACCAGGTGCTGGAAATTTTTTATGCTTTACAGTACATGATAATGGTAGCAAAAAAGAAGTGAAAGTGGAGAGGATGGAGGCATTAGAGATGACATGTACTGAAGGTACACCAGATAGATGCTGAGGTAGAATAACTAGTAACTATGGACAAACACAAACACTTAGCACATGGACATACATAATGGAAAGAACAGGGGTCAGAACAGAGAAAACAAGAGTTAAACTTGGTCCAGAAAACTTGGTGAAGGTACTTTTGATGGTATTAATGGAAAGGTCGAGATTGATTGGTGGAAGAGAGTTCCAGAGTCGTGGAAGTCGGTTGAAATAATGCATTAGACTTTGATAGTGAGTGAGTTAGTTTTTGATGGATGGAGGACAGTGAGAACTGGACGTAGGAGAGGATTGAAAAGGCATTTGAAGTATTGGGATTCTTGAGGCAGCGAATAAAGAACAAGACATCATAGAGTTCAAGTTGCATCATCAGGGGTAGTAGATTGAGGGATGTTTATAGACAGAGTGAAAGTCATTCCGAATGTATTTAGTTGCACGTCGCTGGATACGTTCTAGTGCCAAGATGTCTTTGATGAGATGGGGCCTCCAGATCTGTGAGTCATAGGTGAGCTGTGAACGAATTAGTGTGGGGTACAGGTTCTTTTTAGCAGATACATGCAATCCTGAGGAGAAAGAGCACCGGATAAGGCCTAAAATCTTGTAAGCTCGAGATGAAAAAAAAAATCTGCTGGTTGCTCCACTTCAGATCGCTAGACATTAAAAGTCCAAATGTTTGATTGCCAAGTACACTGATCAAACGTGCTGTAGCGAGTCTCGGCAGGACGCAGCTCTTATGAGAAGTACGACAGTGGATGCCATTTGCCGTCAATCTGCTGTTGTAAAACTGTTCCAACTGCCTTCTCTGATGCGTTGGACATGATGCATGTTGGTCCGAATGGCTTTGGATGTGACAGCAGTGTACTGGTGGCAAGGGCATGGTGATAAGCCTGTATATACCAGGTCAATCTTGGACAAGATTCGGGTACCTTGCAGAGAGATTTGAGATCTTGAATGTGGGCTATAGAATGTACCTGTCAGGAACAGTGCAATGATTAAGGGCCCGATAGTCCCCACAGGGACGCCAGTCACATGGAATATCTTGGGCACCATGTGCAGTGGTGATGACCAACAACTGACGGATGGCCGAATGATACCCAACTCCAGCAGGTGAGTGAACTCCTCTTGTGCGATGTGGAGTCTTTTTGGTGAGGGGCGACACGTTCGGCCGGAGACTGGGGGGCCATTGGTGGTAATGTGGTGGTGACACAATGTTTGACAGGAGCTGTGGCAGGGTGACTGAAGGAAACTCGGAGACGATGACCTTGAATGGCGTAGCTGGGTTGCATGGCAGCAGCGATGGGCTAGGAGACGTTGCAGCGACAACTCCATTCACCTTCAAACTGGTGGTAGTATAGGTGAGACAGCGGCGCCTCATGTCGACCACCAAGCCGTAGTGTTGCAAGAAATCAGCTCCCAGAATGGAGTTTGCAATGTAGCCACTACAAATACCCACCTAGGCGATTGTTTCTCTGAGCTTGGCAATCTCGGTGCGGAGTTCATCTTCCTCCCCTGAAGGTTGGGGGTTGGTGACGCCAGCAACAGAGGGTGATGATGCCATCAGCCAGTTGGGCGAAGTTCCTCAAGAGTATTTCCGTCTCCTGATGACGCAACCACACACACATTACCGGGAGTTGCTGGAGGAACATTTTGCGCAGGAGTGTGCCATCTGTACCAGATGCATCTTCTCTTAACAACTGCTGCATGCGGCGAAGTAACCGTGGGAAGGTCTCTGGTCGCCTAACTCTGTGGCAGTTGCTGCAGTCTGCAGTCTGCGGGAGGGCGGTGCGGGCGATTACTTGACGCTTCAGTACGGCGAGGCGGGAACGATGAGAATGAGATCACGAACTTGCGTGGCCAACCAGGTGAGAGAGACGCGACGACATACTCACATTATATCTTCTGGGCCGTGATTCCTCGTGTATAGAACTGAGCTTCCACCTGCGCGAACCATAGATGGGGGTCCGAACGCCAGTATGGCGGCAACTGAGGTTGATGGCTGAAATGGCTTCAGCTGCACGGGCACCGTCGGCGACGGATCGGACAAGGTTGTAGCTCACGTTGTGCATGTGGTCACCAATGTATGGGCTGCTATAGTGCCTGAAGCAGGGGCTAGATTCACCTCATGTCAACAAGGATGTAATTAGGTTATTGCACAAGGTCGTGGTTTCATGGGCATGCTTTGCTGGTATATACTGGTAAAGAGATAGCAGGTCCCTAAAGAAGATAACCGTCACGGAAATCGTGAAATCGTGTATGAGCGACTGAGGTCTTTAGGAACATATATAGGTAGATATGGGCCTGTAGACTATTGCTAGTGTGTTTTGAAGGCCTACGGAGTCATTCTCACCGAGTTTTTAGTCGTTTTGTACGCGGATCATGTGAGATTTTACCCGCGCCATCCCTATATAGTGTCTACCGACGCTCTAATAATAATTATGCATGCGTACTAAGTTTCATCTCAATGTGTGCTACCGTTAGCAAGTTTGAGCAGAAGTTTCTTGAGGCTATTTGTTGTTGTTCAAAGTCGTCATGGAAACATGTAGTTGTCATGGAAATGATGTGATATGCATGCGTACCAAGTTTCATCTCTATACGTGCTACCATTACAAAGTTTGAGAAGTTAAGAAGTAAATTTTTACGTTTTGCACGCCACTAATAATATACAAGCAGAAAACATGTTAACGCCTACTATTAAAACCTCCATATTATAAAATCTTGCTGCTTATGTAGAAAATGGACACATTTATGTGTCCGTGGCTAGTTACGTGTTAAAGAAAAGGCTCTTTGCTGTTGTTTACAAACATGTTGGTTATTGTCTACAAAGTGTCGTTCACATAGCTCTTACCATTTGTGAGTTCTGACACATGTTTGCCTGGGGCTATTTGTTGTTGCTTACAGTTGTTTACAAACAAGTAAGTATGATTAGTCTCTTCGGGTGACGGATATCTACAAAATTTCATCATTAATGTTATTTCGTTTTTGAGTTATGGGTGTTGAATCTGAAGGAGTAGAAGATGAACAAAATTCCTTATCATGCTCCAGGCCCATCCCTATATACTAAGTACTACCGTACTTAGTGATATACCTCCTTCACATCTTGCTTTTAACCCTCGGCGCGCATGCGCAGCGAGGGTTACAGTAGTTGGTTTGTCTGTCTGTGAGTCAACGCTTATTCTGGCACTACAGGCTACAAGGCAGCCTATAAGTGATACCAGCGGCTTCAGAACTACGCGAGCCTGAAAAATATAAGGGCGATTATCCTGAAAGGACTGCGTTCGAGAGATGTGGCCGTGAAAACAAGCGAAAAAGCCAATATGCATAATCGCACAATCGCACTGGGCTTACCGCGACCTGATCCAAGATATCAGAGAGGAGCAGAGAGAACAAGAGAACTGGAGAATCAGAGAGCCGAGAGATCAGAGAGAACAAGAGAACTGGAGAATCAGAGACCCGAGAGATCAGAGAGAACAAGATAACTGGAGAATCAGAGAGCCGAGAGATCAGAGAGGAGCAGAGAGAACAAGAGAACTGGAGAATCAGAGAGCCAATAGATCAGAGAGGAGTAGAGAGAACAAGATAACTGGAGAACCAGAGACCCGAGAGATCGGAGAGGAGGAGAGAGAACAAGAGAACAAGAGAACTGGAGAACCAGAGAGCCGAGAGATCAGAGAGGAGTAGAGAGAACAAGAGAACAAGAGAACTGGAGAACCAGAGGACCATAGAATGTGGAAAAGAGGAGAGAAAAAGAACCAGAGAGCCGAGAAATCAGGGCGGAGAAGAGAGAACAAGAGAACTGGAGAACCAGAGATCCGAGGGATCAGGGAGGAGGAGAGAGATCAAGAGAACTGGAGAACCAGAGATCCGAGGGATCAAAGGAGTAGAGAGAACAAGAGAGCAAGAGAACAAAAGAACTGGAGAACCAGAGAGCCAAGAGATCAGAGAGGAAAAGAGAACTGGAGAACCAGAGATCCGAGAGGCGGAGAGAGAACAAGAGAACTGGAGAACCAGAGAACCAGAGAACCAGAGAATATGGAAAAGAGGAGAGAGAACAAGAGAACTGGAGAACCAGAGAGATCAGGGAGGAGGTACAGCCTATTGTGTATCAACTCGCTGCAAACACAGCTGAATCATCTACTGTAAGTCACACTTACTGACAGCACCTCACTCAAAACCCCATTAAATTAAAAATCCTGCGAATAAAAAAAAAAGAGGCATATAGGGATGGTATAAAAAGAAAGGGAGACAAGATAGGGATTGGATACATGAAGCATGGTTAATGAACAGATTTGAGTACGCTGACACCCCAAACCCCATCACACCATCCCTATTATTGTTGCCTGGTGTGCTACTCTTATAGGGGCTAAAGGTTACTAAAGCAAGCATTCTTTCACCGTGTCCCTGTTGTTTTAAGTAACATTTATACCGCCACAGTCCCTTTATAAAAACTCAACTTGGACTCTATAAGGGTGTTGGTTACTCAGTAGTGCATTGTAAGTTCTGAGTATTGTAATGGTGAATGTTTAATACTTCACCTAGGCAACAATATAGGGATGGTGTGATGGGGTTGGGGTGTCAGCGTACTCAAATCTGTTCATTAACCATGCTTCATGTATCCAATCCCTATCGTGTCTCCCTTTCTTTTTATACCATCCCCTATATGCGCAGGATTTTTAATTTACTTGTCTCCACTCATTTTTATATACTACTACGTATTATCTCTGTGGAAGGGGGCAAGCCCCTATAAAAAATTAATAATAGAGAAAAAATGCCTGTTGTCGTGATGGAAATGATAATGCTTCATCTCCATGTGTGCTGCCGTTAGCAAGTTGGAGGAGTGAAGAAGTAATTTTAAAGAAAAGTGCCCGAGGCTATATATTTGTTGTTGTGGTCGTCATGGAAACGATGTTACACACATGCGTACCAAGTTTCACCTCCATGCGTGCTATAGTTAGCAAGTTTTAGGAGTGAAGAAGTAATTTAAGAAAAGTGCCTGAGGCTATTTGTTGTTGTGGTCGTCATGGAAACGATGTTACGCACATGCGTACCAAGTTCCATCTCCATGCGTGCTACAGTTAGCAAGTTTTAGGAGTGAAGAATTAATTTTAAAGAAAAGTGCCTCTGGCTATTTGTTGTTGTGGTCGTCATGGAAACAATGTAATACACATGCGTACAAAGTTTCACCACCATGCATGCTACAGTTAGCCAATTTTGAGGAGTGAAGAAGTAATTTTAAAGAAAAGTGCCTGGGGCTATTTGTTGTTGTGGCCATCATGGAAACGATGTAATTCACATGCGCACCAAGTTTCACCTCCATGTGTGCGAGTTTGAGGACTGAGGAAGTAATTTTAAAGAAAAGTGCCTGAGGCTATTTGTTGTTGTGGTCGTCATGGAAACGATGTAATTCACATGCGCACCAAGTTTCACCTCCATGCATGTGCTACAGTTAGCAAGTTTGAGGAATGAAGAAGTAATGTTAAAGAAAGGTGCCTGAGGCTATTTATTGTCATGGAAACGATGTAATACACATGACATGCGCACCAAGTTTCACCTCCATGTGTGCTATAGTTAGCGAGTTTTAGGAGTGAAGAAGTAATTTTAAAAAGTGCCTGAGGCTTTTTGTTATTGTAGTTGTCATGGAAACGATGTAATTCACATGCGCACCAAGTTTCACCTCCATGTGTGCGAGTTTGAGGACTGAGGAAGTAATTTTAAAGAAAAGTGCCTGAGGCTACTTTGTGTTGTGGTTGTCATGGAAACAGTTTAATACGTATGTGTATCAAGTTTCACCTCCATACATGCTACAGTTAGCAAGTTTGAGGAGTGAAGAAGTAATTATAAACATAATCGTCTGAGGTTTCTTCAAACAGTATGCAGTCGTCATGGAAACATGTAGTTGTCATGGAAATGATATAATAGGCATACGTACCAAGTTTCATCTCTATGCGTCCTACCATTAAGGAGTTTGAGACGTGAAGAAGTAAATTTAAAGAAAAGTGCCTGAGGCTATTTGTTGCTGTTTATAAATATGTATTGTTGTGTTTTTGATGTTGGGTATTGAATACATTATGTATACAAAGTTTCATTCACATAACTCATGTGAATTACACTAACACATGTATGTCCATTATAATGTATTGCCTGGGGCAATTTTGTTGTTGTTTACAAACAAAACGTATGATGTTGCACATGTGGTTATCGATACGCACATTCCTACAAAATTTCATGGCTTTATCTCTTTCGGTTTTTGAGTTACACTGGTCGAAGAAGAAGATGAACAAAACTCCCTATCATAGCCCCATACTGATGCTAGGTACCATGTCAATCCCTATATACTAAGTACTACCGTACTTAGTGATACACACAGACCAAAATTGTCATGGAAACATGTAGTTGTAATGGAAATGATACAAGTGGGAAAATCATTTCTTCAAAATGAAGGGGGATATAGGGATGGCTCGAAGCACCAAAAAGGAAGAAACAAGGGGTCATTACACAGCAAAGTTGCAAAAAGCTACATGACACCATCCCTATATCTTTGTTATTGTTTATAAGCAAAAGTTTAGTATCGAATAAAGATAATAGGGATGGTGTCATGTAGCTTTTTGCAACTTTGCTGTGTAATGACCCCTTTTTCTTCCTTTTTGGTGCTTCAAGCCATCCCTATATCCCCCTTCATTTTGAAGAAATGATTTTTCTACAACTACATGTTTCTATGACAACCCGCGAGCGAGATGAAACGTACATTGTTTCCATGATGACCGCATATTGTTTGAACAACAAATAGCTTCAGTCATTTACTTCTTCACTCCTCAAACTTGCTAAACGGTAGCACTCATGGAGATGAAACTTGGTACGCATGTGTATGACATTGTTAATGAACACGCTGAAACCCCCGATCCCGTAACACAATCCATATATTGTAGTCAGGACTTACAGCTTGAAAATACAAAGTCATGCTACTGAGTAACCAACACCGTTACCGTAACAATGTGAAGTCATGCTACTGAGTAACCAAGGATCGAAATGGAGTTTACGAGTGGCACACCAGGCAACAATATATGGATTGTCTGATGGTGTCTGGGGTGTCAGCGTACTCAAATCTGTTCATTAACCATGCTTCATGTATCCCATTCCTATCTTTTCTCCTTTTCCATCCCTACATGCCTCTTTTTTAAAATCGCTGGGTTTTAAATTTACTTGTACAACATTTTAAATCACAAGTGCAAATACAGATAATTGGGGACTAGTTTCGTGGTGGAGCTATGTAGACGAATCAATACACTTCGATCGGGACCTATCTAAAAGAGTCTGTTCAACCACACCTTATAATTATCAAATATATCTAAGGTAACTTGAAGGGTGTCACTCAACTTATACCACTCAATCATTCGAATACACTCAATGGAAATCAAAATATACATACAGAAATTTTGACCATCAGGAGTCCATCCAGGTCATCTAACTCGGTCCCAGATACATTCTACATAATTAAGAACATCTTCCACTTCATGGGCAGGACAAAAAAAGTTTTAATGCGCAGAGTTAGTACTCTTTGGCGAGCGAAGGCAACCAGTTCGTGCGTAGAATCACATGGAAAATTACGGTATGGGCAAGTGGCAGTGTGGGTCACAATATATATGAATATTATAATATAATATTAGAGGAATGCAACAGATTTTTAGTGAGCGAAGTTAGCAGTTCACACGTGTTTAGAATCACATATAACAGTACGGTAGTGCGGGTCACAACATAAATATAAAGAGAAAAATTCCCACATTCAGATGACTAAGTGGTCCTGCTATGCTCGTATAAAAAAATCCCGCATTCACACTATAGGTGGGTTCGCTTCGCTCATCAACTAGCATTTACGAGCCAAAATGTAATTGTAAACACATTGACACCTAATCAAAGCAAAAATGAAATATGTACACCATGAATTAAGGTGTGTCTTGTACAGTCTAGCAACTATTACTCATCTACTTTCGTATAAATAGTTTCCATGATCAGAACTTCCTGCTTTCTGGTCTTTGGAGAGGCACCTATGAAAAAGGGCAGGAAATATCACTGACTGCAAGTACACATAGCTACATATATGTAGGTTGTATACAAAACATAACTATTGTGTATCAACTCGCTGCAAACACAGCTGAATCATCTACTGTAAGTCACACTTATTGACTCAAAACCCCATTAAATACATAACTAATGACACAGACCAAAATTGTGAGCAACGGTGAGCATAAAAGCACTGGTGATCTGCTATACCTCCCTCACCCCTCCTGTTGATTTTGCTAGCTTTGTGTGTAAGAAGATCAGCAAGCTAGGACTTTATATCGTATCACAACATGAACATGGAAACTACTAACTGTAAATCGCTGATGAAGATGCAGACAATATTTTAGGCAACCAGTTTAAGGGTGTGCAAGACCTAGTCCAGGTAACAGTGCCGCACACAAAACAATAAGAGCAGCAGTAGGTATGTGACGACTTTCAATATTATTATGCTAAGTGATCAGATAGATACACATACAAGAACTAACTTGTTCTCCTACAGGGTTAAGCACATTATCAGTCTGAAATGTCGTCTCAGGGACAGCTGGAGCAACAGGAACAAATCCGGTGGAGCTATCATGCTATGAAATACACATTATAAATCATAAATATCACAACATCAAAACATTACGTATATACCATATTGCGTGAAGTATGAGGATCATACACTCCTACAGGTGGAGTTGGTGTAGCACCTGGAGGTGGGTTGGACACAGGCCGCCTTCTCTCTGACAAAAACAATGAAATGCAATGTCATTACACACATACAGTAATTCTAATACAATTACTATGTAGAATGTCTAGTCTCCGAATCTCCCCTCTCTTAAGCATATATTCACAAGACCCCTGACATCCATGCACAGATAAAGCGAATCCAGTACTAAACACATCTAACAGGAACAGAGAAGTGCCTGAAAACTTTATGGCATCCAGAATTTGAAGTTACAACATAATTGCCTTGGTGTTCTTGATTGCACAGTATCAACTCCACAGGTTACTCATGTTGCACCCATTGATTGCTTACTACAATTGTCACTCGTGTATGCACATACGTAAGAGAATAAATCAGATAGTCAGAATCGAGAAAGATGAGTCTACGAGCATCGTAGTCATGCACAAGATTGTAGTGCCTCACATATGTCACTATGTATGGTATTTACAGCAGGTCATCCCAATCTTGAACTGTCAACTTAGTCCATACTTGTTTTAAAAGGTGGTATACCTGGAACTCTATCTCTAGCATCGTGATAAAACCGAGGACCAGGTCCATATACTCCAGGTCTAGGAGGACGACGTTCAAATGGTGGTGGATAGCCTCTTATCAATCTGCGGCCGGGAGGAGGAGGGAGGGGATAACGTGGTCTCTCACGTTCTGGAATAGGGTGCCTGCATAAGCCAGAAAAATACATACTGGGACACTAAAAACAATTTTCTTACTGCAATGGAGGCTGTGAGGGGGGAAAATGTCCTCTTTGATCAGGAGGAGGAAAAAATGGAGAAGGTTCCGGGCGTCCAGTGATTGGGAAGATAGGCTGAGGCCGGGTGCTGGGCAGTGGGCCTGGGTCAGTTTGGTTCAACAGTGAGGTCATATAATTTCCTGTATCACCCACACCAGGAGAAGAGGTACGGGGGAGGTATGGTGCAGAAGGCGGCCGTGCAATGAGAGAGTGTTGCCCTGATACGGAAAGAGAGTTTCCTATTAGCCAACCTCGACACTAATGTTTCTGTCACACTAAATACAATTGTCATGGTTTACGGTAAAATACTCACGGTCTGATGCTCCACCTACAGGAGATACGGATTTCACAGTCATGCTGAATAAAAGAGATAGCATTTCTTCACAACTGGACTTCCTCACTAGTTTCTACAATGTTACAGAAGCCCTTTTGGCATGTCAGACAGTAAAAAATTCCTCGTGATTGGGTTAGGCCTTGAACCGATAACATTACTGATTATCAAAATACTGTTATCAAAATACTTATTACTAGAACGAATGGCATGCATTGTTAATTGGCAAGTAACCACGAGAATCATACGCACGGTGGCAACACTCATTTGAGAGTTGAGGCAATGCAGTGGCATGTTTGCATTGTGTCTATTTGCAACAGTGCCCTCCTCCTTATCATTGGACACACATTGAAAACTGCAAAATTCAGATGATTTAGGGAGGCTCACTTCACTCGTCAATGATACTCAAATGTGTGTTTGCAGGCTATACCGTTTACGTAGGTCATCTCTCTCCATCTTCAATGCCTTGCATTCCTGTTCTAATCTCCTCTGCTCAGCCTGAAAGAGTGATAATTGTGAGTACAATGACATTCACCACAGTGCAACGTAATGGGGGTTCAATTTTGTTAGCACTTAAAGGTTTGTGTGCACTTGCATTTGCACTTTCTCAAACGCAAGTATTTCCAGTTAACATTGAAAACAGGTGAGGATGTTGAAACTACCAAGGTAGCACATTTACACGTGTACATTGGGAGTGAAAAATTTAATGCATATTGACACCAAAAAATTCTCACACCCATGTTCTAATGTGCATTGAGAGAAATAATTACTAGATACTAGATACGTAGTTTGTAAGTCATTAACCCTCGGCGCGCATGCGCAGCGAGGGTTACGGTAGTTGGGTTTGTCTGTCTGTCTGTCTGTCTGTGTGTCTGTTACTCGTCATCTCACTTCTCGAGTGTTCGTTCGTCTCGCAAAGGATACCACCTACTGAACGGGCAATGAAGGTCAGAAAATATGTGGGGTTTTCGCTGAAAACGCTCCGTTGCAGAGCTAGAGCGCGAAAAAGCCAATATGCAAATACACAACGGCTTACTACGGCATGATCGATCCGCGTGCTCTGCGTACCTCGGAGGCACCAGAAGATGCAACGCATGGCGTGTATCGCCTCTCGCATGCTATCTAGTAGTGTAGTTAGCCCGCGTCAGACTCTGCGCGAGCTGGCAAGAGACCACGGGTAACAGCTAAAACTAAACCCAGCCCAGCAATTAGTAGTACGGCGCATGCGTTTACTTACGCGTGCGCGTCACAGAACGCCGAGGGTTTGCACTTCAGTGCTTTTCATTTGTTTATGAATAGAAATGTGTAGAGTCTGCTGCTATCCAGTCATGGACAATCAGTAAATTGTTACTACAATCTTAACCTTTGGAACCACTTGGAGAAATGGATGTTAATTAGGGTATAGGGTACTTCAGATAATTATATAGTCAACATATTTTTCATGTGTGAATAGAGTATACTTCATGCAAAAAACCTTACTGGGTGGATGTATGTTATCCATCCACACATGCTTATGTGCTAGTTTGTCCATCAACACATGCTGCTAGTTAACAAATTATTATAGTACATACAAGACACTTTAGTTGTTGGCTATTGTTTGTGCACCTCTAATTCAAAAGTTTATGGATACTTGGTGTATGTTACCCTAGCAACTAAGCGTTTTGGTATGGTATACATTCACTAGTGGTAAGTACCGCAGCTTTCCCATATAAGGTATCAATGACGTCCCACCACCAAACCACAAATTGCACCAAACCAGCATTTACGCTCCAACAAGGACTAATGGAATTGGAACGTCACTATGTACCGCACGCGCCACACACCTACCTGCATGCAGCTAGCTGGCGGGCCGAAAAGGAGGAAAGGACGTCGAGTTGTGCATGGACGACTACTGCCACTGGCAGCAAGCTATGGGTGACAAGAAGAACGCAAACCTGGCGGCTGTGGGAGACGTTAGGTATATACTGTTAAGCACATTCCACTGAGCAGTCAAACGGCGATTCTCACTCCGCCACCAACACCTCCGACGCCTCCATTCAGCTGCTTCGGCCGCGACAGCTGCAAGATCCGTCCCCTTCCTGATGGTTTGTGAAGCCGCTTTCCTGCGAACAGATTCAACCGTACATTCCCAAGCGCTTTCACCAATGAAAAGCACTAAAGTGCAAACCATCGGCGAACCGCGCATGCATGGTACCGCTAATAGATGGGCTGGGCTATTGGCGTTTACTCGCGGTCTCCCGCTAGTAGTTTGCGGATAGTCTGACACTGGCTAGCTACAGTTGTAGATAGCATGCGGTATGCGGTGTGATACACACCCTTCGCTGTGGTTTCTTGTGCCTCCAAGGTACACAGAGCAAGCGGATCTGGTCGAGGTGAGCCAGCATACTGCATTGATCGCGTCTAATACACGCATGCTCACCGCTTATTGATGGGTTGGGCCACGCAACGTTGTCCGCGACTGTGTCGGTTTGTCGCTCTCGAACGCAGTCATTTCAGCAAAATCGTCATTTTATTTTTCTAGCCTATGTACCGCTGAAGCTGTTCATAAGCCGCCTCGTAGCCTGTAGTGCGAGAATAGTCGTAGACAGACAGACACACAGAACGACTACCGTAACCCTCGCTGCGCATGCGCGCCGAGGGTTAATCACAGCCGGAGAGCAACATGTGCCATACAAGTTTTAGTGCCAGAGTGCAGGATGGGGGTTAGTTCAGAAGCAAACCGGGCACAAATCTGTTGAATCGCTTCGTGTATATCAGCAGGTTACAGAAAGCCAGAGAAAGACAGTGAGCAACATAATAAGCCCAATGGTTGATGCTGGGATTGATCTGCATAGTGCTTACTATAAGCATCCTCGAGTCTATTGTCATTTAGACGACATCAGAAAGAGTACCTTCATATTCATCATTACTATTCTGACATTCTCATCATTAATCAATATGCCAATCGTGATTCTTGAATATCTTTGCTATTGCTGTTAGTTGGTATGTATTTTCTTGTGTTGCCATTTCCTTTTCCTGTGCATTGTTTGGGGTTGCTAGGGTAACATATACCATGGATGGCATGTTCTACTCACACTATGCGCTCGTAGAACATATCACCCATAGGTAAACCTACACTGGGAACATAGTAACTGTCATCACATATACCGTAGTACTTAGTATATAGGGATGACACAGGTTGTCCTGCATTATGCCCATACATTTGAGATTTTCATGTTTCACTTTCAGTTTCAATCATTTGACACATCAGGCTGATCCTTATCGTCACAAAGAGCATGTATCCAAGAAATGGCTTAAATCGCATAATCGGTACTTGATTTATTTTAAAAAGTCAGTTTTCAATTTTCTTCTTCTCGTTGTTCTTATTGTTGTTGTTGTTCAGTTTAAACAAGCGTATCTAAAAACCACTTAAGATATGGAGATGAAACTTTGCACAAAGATTGGAATCCGTGTGCAAGCGCGTTTTAATTTGACAAAAAATACCCCCAGGCCATATATTACGATAACTAGGTAGAGCAAGTACCCAGAATGATAAAACTTTGTACACACATGCAACCCATCATTAGTATAAAAATGTAAACATTACAAGTTTGTAAACAACAACAAACAACCTCAGGCAATAAAAAATTTAACTAGCTTATGGTGGGTCCTCTAACAATGAAACTTGGTACTCTGATGTAGCTACCATGATGAGAGTTCATCAAAACAGAGATTACAAGTTTGTAAACAAAAACAAAGAGCCTCAGGCAATAAATACTTGTAAATGACGTTTGTGCCTATAACTTGCTTATTGTGGGTCCTCTAACAATGAAACTTGGTACACTGATTTACCATGACAAGAGTTCATCAAAAAAATGACTAGTTTGTAAACAACAACAAACAGCCTCAGGGAATAAAAACTTGCAAATGATGTTTGTGCCTCTAACTTGCTTATGGTTGGTCCTCTAACAATGAAACTCATCGAAACTGAAATTACAAGTTTGAAAAAAAAAAAAAAAAACAACCACAGGCAAAAAAAGAATTTTAAACGGTGTCAGTGCCTATAATTTGCTTATGATGGGTCCTCTCACAATGAAACTTGGTGCACTGATGTTATGTGAATGACGACAAAACGTCTGAGGAGATAGCTTAAGGCCACTAATGTTTTATGGGCTTATGCCCAACTTTTTATTGCACACCATGCATGTGAATGCAGTAAAAAAGGAAAGGAGACAAGTAAATAAAACATTCTTCGAATTAAAAAGTGTGGATGCCGTAAAAAGCAAGGAGACAAGACAGGGATGACCTAGTGAACATGATGCAATAGTATATACAATGGATGACGGCTACATACTTTGAACTGACATGGCTTGTTCGTATTCCTCCACACAAGCCCTATATTGTCGCCACCTTTACTGTTTGTTTAGTGAAGTGCGAGGAAATTTTACACGAGCAAGCTATGTCAGTTCAAAGTATGTAGCCATCATCCATTGTACTATTGCATCACGTTCACTAGGTCGTCCCTGTCTTGTCTCCTTGCTTTTTATGGCATCCCTATATTCCACACTTTTGAATTTTTTTATTTACTTGTTATTATAGTCATGGTTAACAACCGAGAGAAACGGAATTTACGCTAGGTTCAGTGCACTCATAGTCAACATGTGTGCCAAATATGCATAGACATCCTAACTCACACCCATTTCAGGCAGCAAGCATGCACAACATCTACAAGCTTCCTAAGTGCTATTGGGACTCAATAACACCGACAGGAGTCATCTGCAACCAAAAATCGCCCAAGAGTCAAGAGTCTCACTACTACTTAGTAACCTCAACTGTATTAATTTACAATGAATAGCACTAAAGTGCAAACCCTCGGCGAACTCCGCATGCGCCATACCGCTAATTGATGGGCTGGGCTATCAGTATGCGTTTCTCTCGCTAGTAGCTCGCGAAGAGTCTGCCATGGGCTAGCTACAGTAGTAGATAGCATGCGGATCGATACATGCCCTTCGTTGTGACTTCTTGTGCCTTCAAGATACACAGAGCGAGCGGACCTGGTCGAGGTCAGCCGCACCGCGCCTTTTCGAACGCGTATAATATACGCATGCGCACAGCTAATGGGCCACGCAACTCGGTCCGCGACCGTCCAGTTTCTCGCTCTCGAACGCAGTTGTTTCAGGAAAATCGCCCTATTATTTTTCAGGCTTGCGTAGTTCTGCAGCCACTGGTATCGCTAATGG
The DNA here is from genome assembly GCA_030341885.1 of Geodia barretti. NCBI lineage: Eukaryota > Metazoa > Porifera > Demospongiae > Tetractinellida > Geodiidae > Geodia > Geodia barretti. The sequence goes on from CASHTH010001711.1 coordinate 116,107, forward strand.
GCCCGCCTCGTAGCCTGTAGTGCCAGAATAAGCGTCGACACACAGACACACAGACACACAGACAGGCAGACAAACCAACTACTGTAACCCTCACTGCGCATGCACGCGGAGGGTTAAAAATACTTACAATTGCATCCTCGGCTCTTTTTTGACAAGTGTGGACCTGTTAAAAACAAGCAATAAAAATCATTAAGTGTAAATCCTCGGCACATTCGCGTTATAGCTAAAGCATGCACAAAATGTGACTAAGAATGCGCAAAAACACTGCTATCAGATGGGCTAGATCACATCATGCGTTTGCTTGCAATATCGGATTCTTGCTCTAACATGTCAGCAGTAGCATGTAGACCAATGCCAGACTTCATGCCTCCACTGAGAAAGAATGGGCAAAAAGCTAAAGAGGCTACGTATTTGTTGGCTCTTTCACTTGTGCTTCATGCATGCCATTCTACTTGGTTTCACGAAAATTGCCCATCTCAAACTCTTGCTCTCGTATCTTTGAACTGGTGGGAGTGCTCATTGGCCACCCCACAGCCTGCAGTACTTGAATAGCGGCAACAAACAGACAGACAGACAATCACTTGGACACACCAAGTACTGCAACCTTTATGCACACGCACATGATGGTTAATAATTGGCTAGCAGGAGCGAGCTAACCTTGCTCTGAACAACACAAATTTTTGTTTATATAATGTGCGTTTATTCTCCATCAATCTTGCTCAGTTGCGATAGTCAGCTAAGGCTCTCAGTTACAGGTGGATGGAGACACCGCTGCTTAAATTAAGCGTAGCAGTAATACAACTTGGTCATAGTTGCAATATAATCTCCTTAGTTTTAACAAGCAACTTACTTGCGAAGACCACAGTTGCAGAGACACCATTCAAGCATGCCACTTTCATAGAGTTTCCCCATGTTATGGTAAAAGACTTCTAGTATCTTATGCGTTTGTTAGCTCGCTTCCACTTTCCCAAAAGCACTGACATCATGTACTACTAAACACATCAAATGAATTCCTGCAGGATATTCCTAGAGTAAGTGTTGGTGCATGTCTTTTAAAAGTATCCTGGGTGTCCTTGGTCCCTTTTGCTTCATACCTTATATATTCATACATTACCTGAGACATTAGACTTTTTTCTATCTCAAACATTTCACTGCGTAACTGTTTCAGTTCTTCCCTGTGTAAAAAAGAGTGAAAGGGTATTTCTACAGGTAAAAATGTCAGCGACACATTGAGTATACGCAGAGGGTTTTTCACAAATGAGTTGGGCCAGAGCCAAGAACCTACCCTCACATGATGCTCAAGCCCAGGCGTGTTTTTTTGGCCAAGATCGCCCATGCACAAGTATTCCAAACAATATTGCATGCGTATTATGCTGCACAACGGGGAAGGTCTAGGTTCCGAGGCTAGTGTAGTACTGCAAACAGTTACACATGGCACCTAAGAATTGGTATAGAGGAAGGAGGTGTAGCATCATTTTGTTTTCCAGACAAACGTACGTAGCTGTTGCTATTGGGTGGAGATCTGCCCACACTGCTTACAGCCCCTACTAACAGCTTAAAATCATCATATATAAACCTTTCACATCAGCAAATGACAAGAAATCCAAGTGAAATGGTACTAAGGTTTCACAGAAATTTATGTGAAGCTGCAGTTCACCTGTGCCTAGTCTCTGCTTGTTCAAGGCTTTGTGCCTTCTCCTTCACCTGGGCTTCCCTTGACTCTACTGCTTGTCTCACGGCCTCCTCTGCACCTAACATCCTGCAGCAGCAGCAAGAGTAGGAAACATAAAGGGGAACCATCAACTAACATAGAGTACGCACTATGTGCAAACATGTGCATCATGTGTGTAGGTATAACACTATGGAACGTTAGGAGACAACAATACTGCGTATGGACGACAGCGAGTTGAATTAGGAAATATTCACTCAATATGCACAGCATCTTCCATGTATGCACAGACTATGTCCAGTAATCCCCCGAGAGAACACGCCTACTGTTCTACCGCACCATTTGCGCATGTGCGTTACACATGCAATTCTTTACTTGAGGCCTTCTCTAGTAATACTCAGGTGCCATCCATCACACTATGACCATCGACCATGCATCCAGAGCATTGGGTGGGACTTTTATAGTATGGGTAATGATGCAGATCTGTACCAACCTCCCACACACCCTAATTCACCTCTTCCTCGGGTTTTCCCCAGACGACATCTGAGACATGGGACTGTTTAGTGCATAGCTGATTCGAATCGACCAATCAGATTTGTTAGTACGAGGTTCCTGATTTCTCATATGAACCTCGTGAGCTAACAAAAGTAACATGAAAACATGATATGAAACCTTGTTTTTTCAACAAGTTCAACAGCATTTCATGTAGGAAATGTATCCCGCAAAACATGATCTGTACAAAATGTTGATCAAAATAACTGATATCTTGATTTTCTTAAGTTCTCTGTGTCTGCTTTGAGCCCATCTCCCTCCTTGCCATGTACATATATAGTAGATAGCCAGGCAGCTCACGCCCGCCCACAAACCACCGCACTCCCAAATAAGGGGGTGGGGCTCCGCGAGTGAGTGCGCGCGACAAAGCTACTAAGTCTACGGCGAACGCCTTCGGTATAGCAGCCAGCACAGCGCCTGAATTCTCCACTCTCGCCTCTCTCTGATTGTGATGGTTTGCGCAGGTCTCCTGTCGCGTTGTGGCGGAGGACAGTCCCGCAGCGGGAGTAGCTAGAGCGGCGGAGCAGCGTATCCTAGCGTTCGGCGTTCAATAGTCCCGCACGGGATGACGGTCTTGCGCTCTCGTCTCTTTCTCACATCTTTCAAATTCCCTTTGCTTGGAAACGTGGCTGTGCGTGTATACGGAGCTGATTTGCTCTGCACTAAACATGTTATGTACTCCGTATACTCAGGACATACAATGAACCCTCAGGCCCTCTGCGTAGTGCCCTCGCTGCGCTCGGGACACTACAAATGCAAAGGCCCTCGGGTTCATTGAAATCCGGTATGTCCCTCACACGTAGTACATAACATATATTTATAATCACTGTATAACCTAACCCTCTTAGCTTCAAAAATCTCAAAAGGTCAAGCAGGTAACCCTCTTACATCTCACTACCCGACACAAAAGCACACAAGAGAGGTTATGATTTATGTAAGATTGTGTCACCATGAAGTTTCCGTGGTGGTGTGGGAAACAGATCAGTACTCCTTAGTTGGATGTATTTTTGATGATGAAAGTTACTAAGCAAAACACTAAAGGAAAGCTGACCAATCTTGAGACATCAAGATTGCTCACTTTGTAACAACATACACACTGTAACCTATTTAATAGTCACACACACTAACCGATGAAGATTGTGCTCCTTTTGCTCAAAATACTCAGTCAATGTTTTGTGCTTCTCCTGAAGCTTTTGAAGGTCAGCTGTACATACACTGAGTTGAGCTTCAATTTCATTAGAATGCTCAAGAAGATTTGTGTTTTCCTCTGCGAAAATTATATATGCAAAGCATGACTATAAATCACACACAAATGGAATTCATGTCTACCTGTAAGTATGCACAGATGACATATGTATATATGACCAGGAAGAACGTGTGTACCCAGTTTACAGTTAGTTTCATGACCATACTTCTAGGCCTTCCAAAAGAGGTCAAAAACCAAGGAGCATAAAAACAATGGCCGGGAATTGGTCCATAATTGTTATTGTTGAGGTGATCTCTTATCTCAATAGATGAAGCTTTTCTACCGCTGTTCGACTACTGTATGTACATACGTACTTCCAAAATCTAAGCAACCTGTAGTTTATGTAGCCACTGCCGTCTACAGATCTCATACAGAAACCACACCACCATTTAACAGCCTGGTATGCTTTATCTCAACCTTGTAATTTCTTCACTAGTCTACTTTGTTCCTCCAGAGCAGCAATATTATTGTCTCTTTCCACTGTTACTGCTTGTAATTCAGCTTGCACCTACAGGGAATCATTTAAAGATTGAGATGCACAGGTTAAAATAAAGAAAGAAGGAAAAGGGGTAACATTGGTTTGGCTCAGATATGCAAGTCTTTGATGTACCTAACACTTCTCTCTAGATCGTCATTGATGTCTAGTTACTTATAATTTTCTTCCACTCCCCTGCTATTATAGTATATACATGTACTTGGAATTGTACCCAAAAACCAAACCCAACAGAATAATTATGTGTTCCTCATGTACTTGTGAATAAGATGATCTACTAGTTACCTTTGTTGTATCTAGCATTGCTTGAATCTTAAGCAGTGTACCAGTTGAGTTCACATTCTGCGTCTGACCATCAGTCATTTCCTGTTGTTCATGACTGCCTGTAGACACTACCAACTGATCGAGACAGTCCTTAAGAGTCTGTATAAATGGAAAGAGGTATAAGTTAAACCCTCGTTGCACCACAAGGAAAGTGTGAGGTAAATACGAATAATATTGTTGCTTTCCACATTGTTATACTTCATTTGTATAGTGTATTGGACAGGATAGGAGAGCAAGAGCCCCGGAAGAAAAAAAGAAATGAGTCTGAGTTGCTGGAATGCTCTGGGTTCTGTTGTGACATTATGGGAATAATGCAGAATCATGCTGTCCTCTCTGGGCACTGCAACATGTACTTGGAATACAAATACCCACGAGATACACATGCACATGCATGTCAACAACAAGGCCAAATCAAAGCGAAGGCAAACAAGGCAACTACACACAGAAATCTTTTTTGCCTGGCGTGTGATTCTAAAACACAACACTCTGCAGTCTACGTGAGCGCTCTACCAACTGAACTACCAGGGAAACTCAGCAGGTAGAGGTTTGAATCTACAACACAAGACAAAGGCACACCACAAACCACTGTGCTTTGCACAGTATTCTGACTTAGCATGTAGAAATACTCTCACTTAGCATGTAAAAGCAGACCGCCACACACTCTGAACTAAGCGTATATTACGCATCAAAGCAAAGCAAAGTCAAACAAGTCAACTAGTCTCAAGAAAACGATGTTTGGTTGATTAATATCCCTAGGCAACTGACATGTATGAAGTAGGTATATACTATGGAAATTTTTTCGGGTATATCAGAATATTATACAATCCTGCACACATAAAATCCTGGAGTATTGTACTTAATTGGTTCAGTTAGGCCGGCCGAATACGAATGCGTGTTGCGGCAAACTAACAACATGACTGATTCCCACCAACTTGTCCTGTTGCAGTGTCAAGTGTCTAAGTACCATTCTCAGCACTGCACATAGCAAGCCGACAAGTTATGTAGAACACACGCACATAAAATACAAATGAGAGGCAGGAGCCTCATTTTCTCAAAAAGCAGTATTGGCTTGCCTCTTCGAGTTACTGAACCCCACAAGCTATCTACTTTAAAATTGCCATACAGTACTATCTGGTTTTTAAGTATAATAATATCATCACGTTTGGTTCTATGGTATCCACGCACATACATACACACCACTACATTATTTAAACCCACCCCTAAACAGTATAAAACACACCTGTATCTCCTGATTATTATCATTTCTGGTTTGCTGCAAAGAAGATACCTCTACCTGCAGAGCCTGTAGTCTGGAGTTTAGCTCCGCATTTCTAAAGAACGATCAAAAAAAGAATGAACACACAGAAAGCAATGAAGGACACTACATAGATATTGGGGGGGGGGGGGGGGGGGGGGGGCTTTCTACCTCGTAGTTGACACATGCTTTTCCAGTCTTACCCACGGCAGCATTTCTAGTGAAAAGTGTTGTCCTGGGTTTTGTTGTATTGCTTGATGTGCAACTTGCCTTGTGTTAACATACACAATTCGTGAGGCCCGCTACAACTTACCTAAACTTAACCTTGATTCATTACACTTACTATGCTGATAATATTAATATACATTTTACTCACTCAGACTTAGAGCCTGCCAATTCCTCTGTCACCTGCATAGACAAAAATCCCTTGGAACTCCATGTATACAACTATGTGTCAGCTCCTTCTGTGGAAGCCTTGTTGTGTAGTGTGTTACAGTTAAATAGTTATGTATAGGTTAATCTATGGGTTTGGAAAGTATATGGGGAATATGCTTATCAGTACTGCACAAGGGTGAAGCCCGAAGGCGGTGCAGATAAGAACCGAGGGTATAGATCCGTAAGAAGCGGCTAGAGACAGTACGTTAGCACTAATAATAGTTCTCGCATGCTAAACTTGCATGGTAAGCGACTACTCCCAGTGTCTGTGGTGAACCTAGTGTCTTCAGCGAACCCAAGATCTTCAGTGTCTACAAAGTGAACCATGTGTCTGCAGTATCACTAAGTGTTTTCAGTGAACCAAGTGTCTGCAGTGTCTTGTCCACAGTGTCTGCAGTGAACCCAGTGCAGTGGCGGATCTAGGATTTTGAAAGGGGGGGTTCCGCTGTCCAGAACGTTTTCGACTGCACTTGTGTGCGCACAAGAGGCCGGCAACGCATGCACGCAAAACGACAAAAAAGGGGTTCCGTGGAACCCAAGGAACCCTCTGGATCCACCACTGCAGTGTCTGCAGTGTTCATCCAGTGGTTTCTTTCGCGCATGTGCGGACTACGTGGAGACTACAAGACCGCTTGTTAACACATTGTTGGTGGAGCAAGTATGGAGGAGATGCAGTACGATATCTCCCCCCTCCCCCCGGGTGTCCCAGTTGTCTTTGACTCCACAATCAATTATGTCTCCGGATCACAGCCCTGCCAACGTTTGCGAGAGGGGAGTGCAAGCACGCATATGTAGTAAGAAACGTATATATGTAGTAAGTTGTGTGTGGGTTGTGGGATCATTTACAGAAACGTTAGCGCGTGCTACAGAATTTGTTCTGCAGTAAGGTGCCTTGCCCATGCACTAATGCATGTGAAAGGGCTATAGGTAGGCTCACTTGAAATTGCAGATGAGCTTACCTAATTTAGCATTGTTTGTATCTTCACAGATCTTGAATGCTATAGGAAGATCAGACCTCTTTGAAGAATTTGTGGTCTGCCAGTATGTCAGCAGCAGCTATACACCACCGAATATTCCACTCCTGAGGCAACAGTGGTGAAGTGCCTCAAGGAGCTGTGCAACGCTTTATCTACTATGCCACTATATAAGGTGTTGATTGTGAAGTAATGGCAACCACCTAGCATAAAATGTTAAGTTGGCATGTGTGTTTCTTTTGAAATAGAGGTTGCAGTTCAACAGAACAGGAACAGAAGCAGAAGACAGAGAAATGGTGTACATTTTGATAAGGAGGGGGCACGGTATATGTCAGCAACTACCTAGGCATTCACAACTGCTGTGCGGAAAGTAGAAAAACTGCTCCAGCACTTGGAGCATCACTTTCTACAGGTTTTGGCATCAATCTCTCCTCTGCCACAGTAAAGAGGCGGTTATGTGAAGCAGGGCTCAACGGTTGCGAAGCTCGCCACAAGCTGATGCTCACTGCAAACCAGGAAACGCCGTCTTGAGTTTGCAAGAGAACACATGTCATGGACTAACGAAATGTGGTCAAAGGTTCTGTGGAGTGATGAATCAAGGTTTTACCTTGTGATGGCCGGGTTTATGTTCGTCGTCGAGTGGGGGAGGAATATCTTGATGATTGTGTGGTATATACCTACCGTAAAGCATGGGGGTGGCGGCATTATGGTGTGGGGGTGTATGATGACTAAGGGAGTTGGACACCTTGCATTGGTTTCTGGGAATTTAAATTCTACTGGCTACTACGACTGACTATGATTCGTAGTGCCCATGGCTTGTGTGTCTCTGACGCATACTTTTTTCCAGCAACGCTAGATGCCACACCTCCAGGCAAACAATGAGCTGGTTTATGGAGAACAACGTCAATGTCATGGCCTGGCCAGCTCAAAGTCCTGACATGAACCCAATTGAGAACTTGTGGGATGTGTTGCATAGGAAGCTTCATGGGCATATGCCTCGCAACAAGGACCAGCTTTGGAACATCGTAAAGGACGAATGGTACAAGATCGCAACAGAAGTAACCAAAAAGTTAGTTGAGTCCATGCCAAAAAGGCTGCAGGCTGTTATTGACACAAACGATGGTCATATATACTTGTTACTAAACATGATAAACACCAATAACCACACCTTACTGTGTGTTGGAAACCTATAAAACTATGTGATTTTGCAAATTCGGATGTGCAATCAATACTTTATGAGTCGTAGTGTATAATTTATCTGCTACGTATGTTAGCTCTGTATACTAGGTAATTGGTCAACGAATAGTTGCAGTCATGTAGTTTTGAGAGTATGTACCCCCTGAGCCTGAACCGCCAACTTTTTGGTAGCTTACTATGCAGATATGAAGCAGAAGTTAATGACATTCATCATGCTAATGTACTTTCTCTCGCTATCCACACGTGATTCGTATGCCTTCCAAAACCAACGGGTAGCCTAGAAAACTCGGACAGTAGTCTCACAAAGCCAGTCACTGGCTGCCCAAGACTACTCCGACAGATCCCGCGTTGCCGCTTCGAAACGGTATGCATCGCGTGCCATACACGCGACAGCTAAGTGTCAGCATTTGCACAAGCGAGAATTGGCTAGAGCCTGGAAAAACAAGGTAGCAAAAACCCAATCAGTGACAAAACTAGGCGTCTGTAGCTCCTGAGGTCACCGAGCATGCTGTGTTTCACGGAAGCTCCGCTCTGCGGTATAGGCCACAGGAATGCAATTAATGCTGGTATACCTTGACCAGCGTCATGTCAGCAATATCCAGTCGGCAGTTACTACGAATATGCTGTTGTCGAAAGCTTTGATTTCTATGGCTTCTAGGCTACCCTCGGCACGCTTGCAGAGTTTCTGTCTCTGCAAGTGGAGAACTGTTGCTACAAACAACCGTGAGCAAATTTTGCACCTTTCTTAGTCACTTGTAACTCGCTGATCTGGTATTGAATGGATGCTAGGGTCACTTCTTGGCTTCTCAAACGACTATAATTTATGCATAGGTTTCCAAATGGAGCCTGTGCTTGCAGGTAGTTCTTAGAAATGCTTAGATCCACCTCAAGGTGGCTGTTGCACCTGGCACGTAAAGAAACTTCTACAGTTAAATTCTAACTCCACCTGTAGGAGCAGACTTAGCTGGGTAGTGGAACCACCAGACGCCATAATATTGTGCATGTGTTACAACGAAATATGCCCAGGATATTTCTCTTTAAAGGAGAAAAGAGCTGCCTTGGGGGGACTCGAACCTACGACACTCTGCAGTCTAGGTCGCCACTCCACTAGATGAGGAATGTACTAGAGCAACTCAGCAGGAATGGGTTCAAATCTACAAAACAATACATCTTTTATGATAGTCTGCATACAGAGGTGGCCGAGAGAAAGAGCCCAATAAGCACTGAGCCACAAAATCAACACAAAAGCTGGTCTTTTTACCCTTGTTGTTTAATGGGTGTTGTAGCTCAGTGATTGCCCAAGTTCAGCTTCCAAAAGTTAGTTTTTTCTCTTCTTCCCAACACATCCGCATAAGCCCAAAAGATAACTTAAATTTCACTACGTGACAAGGCTGCGTATATGGTGGTGTATTTGGTCAATTTTGCAGCCAACAGCACTTTAAAGACTACGCACAACCCCCCTGGGTTACGTGAGAAACATCGGCCTCAATTTTTGCTCAGATTGGAGTGAACATACTTTTTCCGTCAGATGACAATCCTCTTATTTCAACTAGTCTGGCAAGAACCGAACATACCAAGAGTGGGGACAACTTCTGGAGAGAATGGAGAGGTCAAATTTCTCCATCAGCAGCATTCTGGGCATCCAGGGTTAGCCAAATCCCGACAGCCGATGGCAGACAACAACACCATTTTAGGTCACGCACGTGACCTTTCCCGCCATTTCGCCGGTGGCGACTTCAGTGTAACCACACCCATACACCACAACATTGGTCTGCATGCAGGAAGCGCTCTCCTCAGCAAATCTTCCATGCCCGGGACATCCTGCCCGGGACATACCCCGCTCCCTTTTATGCAAGGACAGACAGGTGATTGGCAATAATGTGGCGGGTCTCAGTAAGCACTAGAGCCCAGCCTAAGGCTGGCCCCTCATGCCCAGGACCATGCCTATGATACACATACGACAGGTCTCAGTTGGCACCAGAGCCCAGGACCTTGTCAATGAGTCTGATTCATGGTCTCAGCCGGAATATGCAGAGCCCTGGACCATGCATTTATACATAAGGTCTACATGGCAATCACTGAGCCCTAAGTCCCACAGAACTGATGCCCAATGCCATACAAGACATTTGGGGTCACTATCACAGCCAATATCTCTCCACCCACTTACTATAGGGGATGAGGGCCCGTCTCTGGGTCTGGAGGAGCAGGTTGACGAAAATGACCTGGAATACTACACGAACTAAATGGTCGAAGCATAGTCCCACCTACTGCCAACCTAGTGATGACATCTGACGTATCAATGGAGGATTGGGGTGCCACCTGCAACGGGGCCAGAACAGGGGGAATGTGGACAACAGACGAAAGGAAGCTCCACATGTACTGGAACTGAAGGCTGTGTTCCTGGCGCTGCAAGTCTTTGCATCGTAGGAAACCAGTATTCATGTTCTCCTACGCATCGACAACACAACGGTGATCGCCTATCTGAACAAGAGAGGGGGCACTCACTCTCAGAGGCTGTCGGACCTAACTGCCCAGGTGTGGGAGTGGTGCCTGACCAGGAGGATCACCCTGCAAGAAAAACATATACCATGCAGGGAGAAGAAAGGGGTGGACAAAGAGTCGAGAAGAGGTGCGGACCCCAGCGACTGGGTGCTCTTTCCAGAGGTGTTCCAGGAGATCTGCTGCAGATGGGGACCTCTGGATGTAGACCTCTTCGTTGCTCGTCAAAACGCCCAGATGCCCAGGTTCTACATCTACAGGCTGGACCCTCTGGCGGAGGCAGTGGAAACTCTGGGCCAGAAGTGGACAGCACTACACCCGTGTGCCTTCCCTCCGTTCATTCTACTGGGTCGTGTGTTGCAGAAAATACGGAGAGACAGAGTCCACCAGGCAAAGGTGATAGCGCCAGTATGGCAAAACCAGCATTGGTATCCCATGCTAACAGAGAGCATCTCAGACCTGCCACTGATTCTACTTCAGACCTGTCACCTGCTGATTAATCCGGCAGGAGAGCCTCATCCCCTGATCCAGCAGGGTCATCTGCGCCTAGCCACCTGGAGAGTCATAGGGCAAGAATCTATGAGAGTGGCTTTTATGAGGCGGCTCTGGACCTTATCGCAGCCTCGTGGAGAAGCGACACAGAGAAGGCTTACAATAGCGCCTGGAAACAGTGGCGTAGCTGGTGTGAGGGAAGGAATACTGGTGTGTTTCTAACCTCTGTGACCCCTGTTGTCGAGTTCATCGTACAGATTCCTTAAATACTCCATCATCAATGCATACAGATCAGCCCTTTTGGCGACAATTCCCCCAATAGAGGGTCACCCAGTGGGATAACACCCGCTTGTGTGCAGAGCACTCCAAGGGTGAAGCGGCCGCAAATGCCCAAGTAAACATCCACATGGGATGTAAACACAGTGGTGCTCTACCTCAAGGAGGAACTGGGTGACACACTTGCGCTGGGTCTGAGCGACCTGTCTCAAAAGTTCGTAGTCCTACTAGCCTTGTCGAATACCCCCACAGCAGCAGACCTGGTAGCACTAGATGTCAGATTTGTTCAGATGTCCGCAGAAGGGGTCATATGCAGGATCCCAGGTCTTACAAAGACAAGGAGATCAGGTCCTTCAAGGTCCTTCGAGGTGTCGAGGTTCGAGGACGAGAGTGTCTGCTCCGTGAATACCCTTGAGCAATACTTATGGCAGACGATCAGCATCATGAAGGAAGGGGACAATGAAAGTAATCCCCTCTTCATCTCCTTCTGTAAACCCTGCAATGCGGTCTCTTCGGCCACTATTTGGAGATGGATAAAGGAAGTTTTGTCCAAGGCCGGGGTGAACACAGAGCAATTCTCGGCACACTCGACCAGATCGGCCTAAGCTACAGCGGCAAGGAAGCAGGGGTATCGGTCAGAGACATAATGGCCACTGCTGGCTCGGGTCATCAATCTACCTTTGAGACCTTCTATCACAAGCAAGCCATGAGTGATTATTCAGAAGCAGTGCTGGGTGGAAAGGAAGGTATAGCTTTAAACAATACACTGTACGCAGCCTTGTCACGTAGTGGAATTGAAGATTCCACAGTGATCTTTAGATCTTATGTGAAATCAGAATTCCATAATTGACAAGGCAAGTATACGACAGTCCCTCCCTACGGCCACTGGCCTTTTTGGTGACTCCCTTCCCATAATGTTTCTTTCCACCACAGTCAGAGAGACAACGATCAGTCTATTCGCACCACGCACACATCACAGTATCCAAAGCAAACTTCTGATGTGCAAAATGTTCTTTAAAGTGCTGTTGATCTGAGCAAAATATTGGCCAAATACACTGTCATATACTTGCCTTGTCATGTAGTGGAATTCTGATTTCACATCAGATCCTTTTGAAATCTTCAAATGAAGGACTAATATCATCTAAACATATGACTGGGAAGCAAAACAAGCCTAATTTGTAGGATGAATGCGTGGTTCATATGTACATATATCTAACAACAGCACTGTCCAGGGTTCCTTGGCACTATTTTTGCACACACTGAAAATAGAAATTTTGCGACGTGTCTGTGTGACTCGCACATTCTTTGTATTATGTGTATAGCACACTAGCCAAAAAGAAAATAAAGTGCAAACCCACAGCACACAATGCGTGCTTGTTTTCACGGCATATCTCTCAAATGCAGTTGTTTCAGGAATGCCATTTTGTTATCGCTCATAGAGGCTGCCTCGTAGCCTCTACTGCGAGAATAGTTGCAGACAAACAAACAGAGAGACTCAGACCAAGTACTGTAACCCTCGCAGGGCATGCGTGCTGAGGGTTAATGACCAAAGAATGAACCACATGATACCCAAGCTTATATACATGGAAGCGCATGAACCTGTTTGTGCAGTTCTTCAAGCTCCTGAAAACGATTATGTGTCGAGTAGGAGTCCTGCTCAAGTTGTTCTTTAGCAGCTTCAAGCTCCTGGACTTTTTGATCGTACAGTCTCATTTCATTTTGTAGAAGAGCTATCTGTTGAAGTGCAACTTCCTTCTCACTGGTTTGAGCACACATCTACAGAATGAGAACACAATAAGATAGCATTACCATTACCCTACCATACAATACATTGTGCATACTTGCTTGATAACCTGTGCACATGCGAGATAGGTTGTTAAAAGCATAATTCTAACGCAGGCATCCTAAGCTTAGTGCCAAGGGCACTCCCTTGCTTGTTTGTACTGTGTCTAGGTATGTATATGACTAGCCTTCTAGTGCACGTACAACAGACCCAGTCTCAGATTGCGTCTGGGGAGCTGCAGGGTGTCGCTGATGGAAGGAGTGAGTTGAGGTGTCTGGGAGGTGAGACAGACACCTCATGTTCATATGGTGTATGTTCGTTTGTTAACGGTGCGTGGTCTATGGCCCTATATAGTGCTATGGCAGCCACCTGAGTATTATTATTACTAGGAATGCGCACGCGAATATTTTGCCTCGCGCCTGCCAGCCAATGCGTAAACACTCCGACTGAGGCCGCTCGTGCGCGCGCTCTACTGACTGCGCGCGAAGCCAGACTTCCTACGAATCTGCACGCACGGCGGAAGCTACAGCTACTTCCTACGAATGACGGAAGTTGACATTCCTAAGCGTGACTTAATTGACATTCTTAAGCGTGACGACACGCACGTACGTACGTACGCATATCGCGAGAATACAACCCGGAGTAGTTGCCTCACGCTAACGCGCTCGGCAATTATTATACATGTGCCAAACATCGGGCTTAGAGGTACAAAGGGTCTTTCAAAGCACAGAAGACCACAACCCTATAACCCGGGCATGTCTCCACTTCCTGTCTGAGTGTTATAAAGATCGACTGACAGTTTCCATTATCTTCCCCTGCATCAATTAATTCCACGCGATCTCTACTTATCCTTAGAGATCATGGGGAACGATCGCACGGTTGCGAGGTAGGAGGAGGATTCATACGCATAACACGGAAAGATATACGAATCCCTAGGTATTTATGGAAACAAAACACGTGCATTAACAGTGGTTATTAGGCCGTTTCTCGTCCCATGTGAAACGGCGGGCAAGGGGGATAGTCTTACTTTGTTGTGGCAACCCATGAGAAACGTCTTTTTAAAAACTACAACTAGGACATTTATAAACTACCTGTAATCGTTCATGCTTGAGCTCAGACTGTATTTGGTTGACCTGCACTGTACAAGCACTCAATTCTTGTTTTAAAGTATGCAATTCAGCACACACATTCCCATAGTTTTCCTAAAGAGAGCAAGAAGAGAGCAAGAAAATAGCATATAAAGTTGGGACAGAGAAACACAGATATAAACTTGTAACTCAAGCGTAAACCCTTGCTCGTGACAGCACAAGCCCAGGGCCCCTTGGCCGTCTAAATATGATTTCCATTGATGCACAGTATAACTTATAAAAAGCAGCGATGTCGACGCGGATGTGTAGGGAGACAGAAGAGACACGGCAAACAGGAAAAACATAGGAGACATGGGGAGATAACATCTTCTTATTACCTGTTGCTAGGTCTTTGCTAAGTTTATTCTAGTACAATAAATCCACTACACCATCCTAAGTGGGTACTAAGGTGACAATATCCCAGTGGCCAGGGTGTATATCTGAGGAATGGTGTGAATATCTACTGTGGGTAGGGTTGGATATCATAGCTAAAAATGTACGAGATACATAGCAAAATCATGGCAAAATGCAGAAACCAGGTAATTTTAGGTTGAATACATGACTCAAAATGCATGAGAATTCAAGTGATTTTAGCTAGTCTAAAAAGTTAGGACACCCGAAGTTTCTGGAACGCGGTACCGTCCCTTTTCCTTACTTCAGCAACAAAAATGTCAGCCATTTACTGAGGATACCAGGGTCAGTGAGGGCCAGTAGATCCCACGGTACTATATAGATTCTCGGATTCCTCCGCGAAGCGTGCATTTCGCCTTTCGCGCCACGATAGGAAAGCAGAGAGCGCCCACTGAGTCCCTTTTTCGGTATTCTTTGGTACAAACTTGTTGCTGAGAGCCTTGCTCTTGGCAGAATCCACAAACTGAAACCGCTCAACGGGTTTATCCGAGGGGTACGACACGGGTGGAACGCTTATGGTCAGAAATCCAGTTGGAAATCAAGGGAAATCAGCGAAAAGTGGAAATCAGAAATCAAGTTGCTGTAACCCTCGCTGCGCATGCGCGCCGGGGTTAATCTCTTGAAATCACGGAACTGGAAATCAGTTGAAATCACGTGGAAATCTGGAAATCAGGAAATCAGTTGAAAATCACGGGCTATTAGAAATCTCGTACGTCATAACAGTCCGTGTCGGACCCCTCGGGTTTATCCTTTCCTTTTAGAGAGAGAGAAAGCTACGCTTTTGGCCGATGGTCCAGTGGCGTATCCAGGGGGTGCTTCGGGTGCTCCAGCACCTACCTTGCGCCACCACTTCAACATACAAAAATTAGCCGCTCGCATGACTAGGCTCACTGACTACTACCGGCAGCGTCCGAGTCGGCGACCTTGCCATCTACCGGCGACCGACCTGCGCGTGAGCGTAAAAACGGGCGTGGCACTTAGCCGCGCAAGCTAAGCGCGTATTGAACCCACGCAGGCAGTTCGAAATGCAAGTCATAGACAAATTTGCTAGACGTCACCCGAGGAGGCTACAAATGGCTAACATACTCAGTGCTGAACAATGAAGCACCCCGGTATCATTTTGCACGCGCGCACGTTCACGCGCTCCCAGCACCCCCAAATGTAAATAATCCTAGAAACACCACTGCGGTCCGTCGCTGGTTTTGGTCGTATGTCCGTTGCTACTCGCAGTCACGGATCTGCTGACATTTTCTGGCATTGGTTCATCGTCAAGCGGCGAAAAGGAGTCATTCCAGCCCTCTACTTCCAAACGAAAAGCCTCCGCCATAGCTCACGCATGTTCATTTCGTGGCCACTGACTTGTACGTGCAAATTTTCCATTACGTAAACGGGCACATGGCTCATGAATATTCATCATAATACTGCAAGCGCCCCCTCCTAGCTGTTTCGTTCTCTCTCGTTTCTCGACGTTTTGGTCCTACTACGGCCACTTCAACCAGCTCCACACTCCACGCTGACGTCGAGCTCCCCGGCGGCTTCTGTTGCAAGTTCCCGGCGACCGACAACGTCGCTCGTCTCCGCAGCCACTGCTCCGACAATTAGTCGGGCAGTCACCACAGTGCTGGTGGACCAAGTAACTACTCGGGTATCGCAGTCCATTTTCCGCACAGCTTTGACTCTGGGACTGGCCCCTGGGGGCTCCAGCTCGGCTCCAGCAGCTTGGCGGCACCCGCGCCATCATCTCTTCCCGGCTCCAGCGTCGCGTCCCCTGCTTCCAATCCCTCTCCTGGTATGCAGTTTATTTGTTTATTTGCTCGGTCTTTAGGAAGGGTCGCTGGTGATTTAAACAATTAGAGTTCCACAGCGTGCTTGGCATTGCAGCAGGGAGCATTCCTCATGGCAGCTAGCTATGAGGGGCAGCATTAGCAGTAGCGTTGATCGGTAGTGGGGCAGCAGCAACGGCCGCAGCTTAGCCGGCCTCCGCGGCGGCGGGGGAAGAAGCAGCAGCAGTGTCCGCAGCGGCGGAGTCAGCGGCGGGTCAACCGCAGCAGCAGCAGCAACAGCAGTGGCAGCAGCAGCAGCAGTAGCAGCAACTGCAGCGGCGGCGGCAGCAGCAGCAGTATGTGTAGCCTGCGTCCGCAGCAGGGATGCAGTAACGACTGCAGTAGGGTGTGCCGCCGCAGCGGCAGGCGTTGTGGCATCGGTGGCCTGTGCGTCCACACAGCGGCGGGGTGAGCAGTAGTGACTTTGTAGCGGTAGCGGCACTATCTCGGCGTACCTTCTCAGTGGCAGGGTGTTGTGTGTTTCTCTTCTATGGCTTATCGCCGAACCAGCGTTATTTGCTGTCATTCTGTGCAGCTACAGCTACGGGCCTGTCGTCAGGGGCGTTGGGGGTGATGCCGTAGACTATTCCGGCCCTACCCGTAATTGCGGCGTCTCTGCCATCTTCAACTTCGGTGCCACCTACACCAGTATCTTCAGCGACCGTGGTGGCGCCTCTGGCGCCAGGAGGTTCGGATGCAGCGTTAGCCTAGGCCTCCTTGTTCAGCGCCATGTCGGGCAACCCAACCGCACCGTTGAAGCTGGATAGCGAGGGCGTTGCAATTGGGAACGGGCTTCCTACTGTACCGAAGAGTTTTGTGGAGAAGATCCAGAAATGGGAGTACGTGGTTGTGGCTGATCTACTCCCGGCCCAGTCTCTCCACGACCAAATGACTAACTCAAGGGCGAGATTCACTTTATTCCCTGGCTGCGAACTGGTTTGCTTTACGGCAGTCGTCACTATGAAGGAACCGGCGCTAGTCTCCGAGCTGCTGGCGTATCAACTGATAATCAAGGCGGCTCAGTCCCACGACGGCCTGCAATGGCGGGCTTACAACACTTATTTTTGGGTGGCGGCGGCGGCGATCAGCAATAGGTCTTGGTCCAAACTCGATGTGGACCTATACACCCGGTTTTTGACAGGGAGAGCAAAGATGGTAGTGTGCTGCTCTCCGTGCGACAGCTCTCAGCACACTGCCGCGAATTGTCCTTCAGTAGCGGCTCGACAGGAAGGAGGGTGTGACGCCTGCTTCAGTTCTTCCTGCCAAGCGGCGTCGTTCGTGGAGCCCTGACGTGTGCCAGCTCTTCAACACTTCGTCGTGCCCGTTCGGGTTGCGATGCAAGTTCAAGCACACCTGCGGGGAGTGCGGCGGTTCTCACTCGGCCAAGGCATGCTCGTTTACCCCTATGTCCGCAGGGGGGGGGGCAGTGATCTCTGCATCGCGGCTCCCAGATCGGACGAACTCTATCATGTGCTAAGATTATACTCTGTGTACCGCAGTGCTCGTATTCACTTTTGTATATATTTCACTTGGGTATAAGTGGATGTATTTATCCAAGTATGTACCACATCATCGACCAGGCTGGTCCTGTTTCTTACGTTTACCCTCACTCACCCATCTTTACTTAATAATGTCCTATACTTTGGTCATGGTATATCGGTGGCACGTTCGTTCCTACGTTTTCCACCTCCGGGTGTGACAGTCGTTATGGCGCTGGCCCCCTTTCTGTTCCTTTCTAGGTTCCCATTGCCCCAAGCTGAGAGCACTGGCGGCTCACAAGTCTAACCTCCCTCAGGTGCCTCCCTCACTATCGCATATTGTGACTCCACTGGACTGGCGGGCGTGGCAGCAAGCGTTCCTCCTCCACCCAGATTGAGAATTTGCTGAGCTAATAGTGACGGGTGTGAGGGACGGTTTTCGTATCGGGTTCAACTACGACCGTCTTCCTCTGGCACGCTCAGCGGCTCGGAACATGGCATCTGCTGGCGAGCACGCCAAGGTAGTCTCGGAATATCTGGTGGAGGAATGCTGCAAAGGACGCGTGCTGGGACCTTTCCTGCACCCCCGGTGCCGTCCCTGGTTGTTAGCTGCTTCGGGGTAATTCCTAAGCGGGGACAGTCGAATAAGTGGCGTCTTATCGTCGACTTATGTATCTTCCTTCGGGGGCTGCAGCGTCAACGATGGGATTAGCCCCGAAGACTGCTCACCGACGTACATTTCGGTCGACAACATTGCGGAGTGTGTCGGGGCACTCGGCCGCGGTGCACTACTAGCCAAAAGCGATGTGAAGCAGGCCTACAGATAGGTCCCAGTTCACCCCGAAGACCGTGTGTTGCTCGGAATGTTCTGGCGATGGCGGTATTTTGTGGATGCAACTTTCCCGTTCGGCTTACGATCGGCCCCTCTAATCTTCTCCGCCCTGGCCGATGCATTGGAATGGGTGGTTCGGCAGGCTGGGGTGCGCTACATTTTTCATTATGTTGACGACTTTATTATCGTCGGCCCTCCAGCTCCCCCCCCAGTGCGAGTTTGGTCTGCTAATCTTGAGACAGGCGTCCCAGAACCTCGGCTTGATGCTGGCCGAGGATAAAACAGAAGGCCCGTCAACACATCTCACCGTCCTGGGTATCGAGGTGGACTCAATGGCCATGACTTTGCGCGTCCCTGAGGAAAAATTGGTAAAACTCCGCGCTCTTCTCGCTGAGTGGCGAAAATCCGGCCTGAGAAGGGACCTGGAATCGTTGGTTGACCAACTACAGCACGCATGCAAGGTGGTGCGCCTTGGAAGATGCTTCCTACGCCGCATCTATGACCTGCTAATGCAGACGAGCCACTTCCAAAAGCATTTCCATGTACGGCCAAACGCTCAGTGTCAAGCGGATATTGAGTGGTGGTCGGTGTTCCGTCATTGTTGGAACGGCATTTCCATTTTGCGCCAGTGCCGGACACTGCAAGCGGATGTCCACCTTTACTCTGATGCGTCGGGATCTTGGGGGTGCGGAGCCTATTGGAATAGCATGTGGTTTCAAGTGGCATGGCAAGGTCTTCCCATAGCGTCCGCGACCATCGCTCCAAATGAGTTGTTTCGCATTTTGGTGGCGTGCGTCATGTGGGGCCCCCTCTGGAGAGGGCGCACCGTTTGTGCTCACTGCGACAACGGAGCGGTGGTGGAGGTAATCAACAGAGGGAGGGCGAAGGAACCGTTGATGTGCCACCAGCTTCGCGCTCTCTTCTTCATTAGTGCGTTCTACGACACACACCGGGTCGGGCCAATGGTCCGGCGGACACGCTGTCCCGTGATGACCTTGGCTCATTCCGTACACAGGTTCCGGCGGCGCTCCCCTATGCAACATTAACCCATTGCCCATTGATCAATACCGTGTGTGTCAGTTTGTACCTACGTTGGCGGCGGAACAGGTGTCACATTCTTCAATTAAGGGCTACCTCTCGGCCCTCCGTCATTTACAGATCTATCGCTTGGGCTATGACCCAAATATCTGTGATATGGCTGGACTGCATTTCGTTTTACAGGGCATAAAGAGGTCGCAAGCAATTTCGGGATGGGGCAGCTCCACACGGACCCACTTGGCCGTTACGGCGAGCATAATGAAAAGCACTGAAGTGCAAACCCTCAGCTAACTGCGCATGCGTGATACCGCTAATTGATAGGCTGGGCTATTAGTATGCGTTTACACGTGGTCTCCCGCTAGGGTAGCTCATGGAGAACCAAGTACAGTAACCCTCGCTGCGCATGCGCGCCAAGCGTTAATGAGATCCCTAAAGCATTTCTGGGAAGCGGGCGGCGTGTCGTTCAACAAGGCGATGCTGTGGGCAGCAGCGTGTGCCTGCTTCTTTGGCTTCCTGCGGTCTGGGGAAGCAACCGTCCCATGCGCTTCAGCGTATGATCCGGCTGTGCATCTCTCGATCGCAGATGTATTCATCGACTCTGGCACCGCACCGACGAAGGTGCTGCTGAAAATTAAGGCCTCGAAGACTGATCCCTTTCGCAAACGGTGTGCCTCGGGAGAACCAACCGGGATATCTGTCCGGTAGCGGCCATCATCAGCTACATCGCGACGTGCAGCCTATCTTCCGCCCCGCTGTTTCGTTTCGAAGACGGGACGCTACTGATGCGTCCCAGGCTGCTCCGAGCGACGTTGAGATCAGAGGGCATCGACGCGTCTAAGTACGCAGGCCACAGTTTCAGAATTGGCGCAGGCATAGAAGACTCGCTAAAAAAGATTCTGGGACGATGGCAGAGCGCAGCGTACTCCCAGTACGTTTGGATCCCACCCGACAACCTTGCTGAAGTCTCTGTCCGACTGGTTTCCCGCTAGGCATGGTGCCACCTGACGGTGTATAGTATCAGTACATACCAGCAATAGCAGATATACCCGCTAGGTTACTCATGTCGCATAATGTTGGTGCTTCAAATTTGTTCTTCTTGGAGGGAGGTGCGGAGTCCGCACCTCCTATGGAAGATGTATTTCGTGGCACAAAAATACTATCCTCCAAGCACGTACCGCAATAGCAGTCGGTTCCGCTAAGGGACGCATGCGCACTGTGTGCGGTTGCGTGTAGACGTGATGCACATGCGCTTATCACAGCCGAGTCCGTCGCGAGAATGCACATGCGCATAGCGCGGCTCAGCTCTACGTGAGTGTGCGCATGCGCGGAACAGTTGTCGCCGTGCCTAGCTGCGCCCCACGTCGGAGTTCTAGGCTAGGCTACGGCCAGCCCGACAGGGGGTGCGGCCTCGCACGCCCTGAGACTCACCTTCCAAGAACGCAACGCAAGCTTCTAGAGACAGCGCCCAGATGTGTTAAGTGGCCACTGGCGCAATTTTCCATAACGTAAATGGCTGCATGGCTCATGAATATTCATCGTAATACTGCAAGCGCCCCCTCCTAGCTAAACTAGGCGCAACAAAAGGGGCAGAGGCGGTTAGTTCGGTACACGTGGATGCCGTTGGTGTTTGCTGCATTTCTCCAGCACGAAGGAGGTCAGTTTTACTCCAGGCGGCGTAAGATCGTTTTGCAGTGCGGTACATGTGTGTTTTCCATTGTGTCTGGACTCTTTCAGTTTTGCCTGAAGTGAGCTCCGCGTCAAAGAAAGACCAGAAGTTGTTCTACTCTCTGCTGTTGGAGCAGTGGCTGTAAGATTTTTTCCCGTGTAGTTAGGTTGGTGTGTTAATGTGTATGCATTTGGTATGTATTTAGTCTAGCTTCGTCCCCAGGCCCCACCCGCGAAGAGAGGGCTGGTATCCACTGCTTGCGCATGCGCGGTATTTTCAACGTGGGTGTAGAGCAACTACGTCAAGACCAAATTCGATAAAAGGAAATGACGTAGGTATAAAGGACCCCATACTACGCTAGCTCGTAAACAAAACGTGGAGTATGTATGCAAAATGTAGCTGGCTCCTGTGTGTGACCGCCAGCAATTCAGTGTTCCTATTCGGCAAGAGAGGCACTGTGCGCAATTGGGGTCTGAGAATAAGCACTCTCCTGGACATTGCTTTACCAACTATGAGTGGAGACACTACTAAAACAAGGCTCGACTTGGCATCGATCCTGCTCAGCTTGCGGTCCATCACGAACGGCAAAACCTCGTAGCAGAGAGATTTGCCAAATCCGGTGGGCAGCCACACAAAGACATCTCTACCTCGGTAAATTGAGTGTATAGCTTTTCTTTGCTCGGGCTTTGGCATGATGCTTGGAGTTCCAAGCTGAAGCACGGCGTATTGAAGAGCGCGATCGAACTCGCCATTGTCGGCGCTGGCTGTATTTGGCCATTGCTAGCTACTGGACTGACCCCACCCACTTTCCTCTGGTCATTAGGTGACGTTAGCGTCACACGAAAATATACGGCAAATACACGGTTTATCGACATTCCGATAAAATACCGCGCATGCGCAAGCAGTGGATACCGGGCCCTCTCCTCGCGGGTGGGGCTTGGGGACGAGGCTAGTATTTAGTCGTGTGTGCACATAGGGATAGTTATACTGGAGTCCTGTAATGCAGTTACTCTTCTCTTTTAGCTCTCTTCGAGGTTGGCGGTCTAGCGGCTATATTCTGTGGAGAACAGCGGAGGTGGTGCTGCTTCATAGTACAGCAAAGCCGCTCCACGCTGTCTGGGATTCCGCTGAACCTGCGTTTGAGGTTTTTTAAATCAGCGTGAATCCCTTCAGCCCCTTGTTCCCCCAGGAGACCGAACCCCACTCCTCTCCACTGCTTTAGAAACGGCACCATGTGGTCCTCGAGCATGTGCAGTTTGACGGTTATGGTAGCGTCAGAGGTCTGCCTGTAGAGTCTCATCAACTCTGACATATCTGTCTCTGTAAAATATGGCAATAAAGTTTTTGTATTCATGTGGCATGTGTATGTTGTATTTACCTAGCTCACTGAGCTTCTCGCTTGGTATAATGTTTCTGTCATAGATGTGGTGGCACCTTCCAAATAATGTTAGAGACATTTTGTGCGTCTCGTACACCTTCCGGCACTCGTCTACCATCTCTGGAATTTCTCTCATTCCTTTCCATGTCGTCGCCATGTTGGTCTTCATGGCCAAGCCCTGTTCAGCTGGGATCTCAATTTTGACCCCAGCCTTGATCAGTAGCTCTCTCCTCTGCGTAGGCGAGAGGTGGTGTATCTCTATCTGCAGGAGCTGCTCTGGTTGTCCGCCACTCACGATTTCCCTTACTCTGTCTACCTCCTGAACCCTCCTTCGAAGTGTGCGGGATGAGTTCCCATCCCGAGGTGCAGTTACCTTCATGATGCTTAGCGGCTGAATATAAGAAAGGGTTCTGTGTGTGTACAAGCCCACCCAATTATTTTAAACTGACCGGGCCACTAGTAGAAATTGAAACAGGTTTGTTACTGCCTGCAACGAGCCTGCGAACCATGTAGTTGCTGATCTTTTTTTCTTCAGCACTCAAGGGGGTATTTACAGGCTGCTTCTTGGTGGCGTTGAGGCTCAGAGAAGTGATTGTATGTGCTGTGCATTTGCTTTTAATGTGCCTCTCTGCAGCTTCATCCAACAGTCCACGTCCACACAGAGTACACCGTACTTGAACCTTCCCTAGCAGCTTAGATGGGGCGAAGACAGATGAGAACTCTAGCGGATGCTCTGCATTGCAATGAGGGTAGACTAGGGCCTTAGAAGTGAGACGACGATCTTTCACACATGCAGCACAGGCATGGTGAGTACATGGGAGTTCGATAGGGTTTTCCAACATTTTATTGCAGTGGTGACATGCAACTTCACTGTCCATATCCTTTTGCAGCTCCATATGATGAAGTGCTGGTGGAGGAGAGTGGGTTGCTATCATGCTGATATGGTCCACCAACTGGTTGACGGAGGTGCCCTTGGGTCGACCGCGTTTTGTAGATTTCTTCGCAGGTCGACCCCCTGTCTTGTGAGAGGCGGTTCTCTCACACACTGTGCACTCGTCGGCATGTGGTTGCCAGTCGTAAAGAGTCACTGAATGGTTGTAGGTGTTACCTCTTTCTTTGGCAACCAGAATCTGTCGCATTGTTCCATAACAACATTTGCAGAAGTGTGAGGGAACCGTGGAACTCGTGGGTTCCTCGCCCTCAGAGCCCTGGCCCTAACGTTTTCGTTAGCGTTTGAATGGTGCAAGTGTGCTGTGCTACGCACTGCGCGATCGCTGGTCCTTGCGAAAGTACAGCGGTGCAAACGGCATTTTTATGAATTATTAATGAGCATGTTGTAATCGCGTGCACGTAAATTTAATTTTAAAACTCAGTGGCCGTGGAATTACACACGTGAGCTACTACCGACGAGCGTTCCAATCGCTTGTTTGACGTGGGGATCACGTCCATTGCCTTATTTGGAAGTGCGTGCGCCCCAACGACCATATAAACATTTTATCACACCTTTTGTCGTGGTGTTGCGGTTTATCCGCCCTCCCACCTCGGGCGGATAAACCTGCAACACCACTCCATAAGGTGTAATAACATACACTTAGTAGGAATGTGGTATATGCCATGTATGAAGAAAGGTAAAGAGCCATCACAAGTACAATAGGGGATAGCACGAGTCCCAAAGCCATCAGATCCCAATGTTAAAATTTCTACTGGCTTAAATATGTATGCAATGATGGATACCGATATTGTACATACGTATAGGCCACTTCACATGGGGTTCGTAGTTCCTAAGATTGGTATGATGAGTTGTCTTAGGTCAGGAAAGAGAAGGGAGAATGCCAAAAACTCTTACAGGGGATATAAGCCGGGAACTATCCCTGGGGGAAAATCCCCCCGTCGTCCCTTGTATATACATAGTGGGAGGACTCATCAGCCAGCCGGCCTGGATACTAGAAATTCTTCACACTGAGCTAAAATTTCCTTGACAAAAGCCAGTCACAAACTTTCCCTCTAACCACCAGTACCTTTATTTCCCATTCTTACTCTAGTGGCCCACCCTGTCAAATGCCACCGGTAATTGGGTGGTAATTGCCTTCCACCAAGAGCAATCAAGGTGGGTGGTGCCATCTGCAGTGTATTCTTTATGGTTTGAATGCTGCCCGGCTAGGGACAAGTAATTTATGCATGAGTGCGTGCACGACACCTTGTGAATGTGCACTTACCACTCCTATAGAGGTCTATAGGACCAAATCTCATTAAAACAAGGTCTAATAAATAGCACAAAAGTTTAAACCCTCAGCAAAAGGAACGCACACAAGCTACTTGCATGCGCAATGATGGCTACGCCATGTCACACGGTTTACCCCATCAACCTAGACAGTTTATAACACTAACACAGGCCCAGTGGGTAGTGTGTAGAGCATACACATCCCATAAGTACTTAATTTTGCCATGGTGCGCTGAAAGGCTAAGCCTGATCTACATAGGTAAACCAGTGTTGATAAGACATATCACTGTTTTTCACACCATATTATATCTCTCTCAAACGCAATCACGTCAGCCATTACGTTTTTCAGGCTATGCCGTTGGTATCGCTTATACGCCACCTTGTAGCCTGTAATGCAAGATTCTCCTTACGTGCAAGCACATTTCAAAAGAAACAAAACTGTCCCATAGTCATCAGCAAGTTTATACCCCTGGATGGGCAATCAATTTAATTTGTGCTATGCCTGGTCCGCGAGATCACCAGGCTTGCCGTTTTGTTGTTGGTCGGAATCTATAATTAGTGCCTATATACCAAACATAACGTCGACTATGAGTCAACACAGACACACATACATACATATATGTATGAATCAAAATGGCACAGGTATGCACATAAACAGCCCACCTCTATATCAACTTTAGCCTCAGTTAATGTCTGGTTGTCATATTTCATGTGCTCCAGTTCATTCTGTAAACTTTCAAACCTCTCCTCTGAGAGAAGACGCTCTACATTCAGGGATTTTTTCTCTGCTTTTAGTTTCTCAATCTGCTCTTCAAGTCCCTTGCGAGATGCTAGTGCATCCACAGAATAATAGTGTACATACAAACATACTTAATGTATGACAGTTGTGGTCAACATAAAAATGAGCAACATATGATGTGTGGACGTTCGAACGTAGACTGAAATGTGTATCAGTGCATTGTAGTTATAATAATAATATATGATAAACCCATAAGAGCTAAGACAGTAATACTATTACAGTCCTTAATAAGCACGCAAGATCGGCCTGTAAAAAGCTACAATTCGAAAGTTAAAAGCGAACTGTGTAAATAAAACTGGCAATTGAGAGTCCTGCTAAGCTACTGCCGGTGCTTCGTGGCATTGTTTGCGACCAAGTTTCACGGCCGAAAAGGTGCGTGTTAGCATTCTAGGCACCTAACCCTTACTCTGAAAGTACACCTTTTGCATCTTTACCTGCCCTGATCTACCTCGCCAACGGTCTGCTTGCTCAGAAGTGCCACCATACAAGCAGGTGTTACACAATAGGCTTGATCTAAACTAATGGCCTAGTCTAAGTCACTAATGCATATCCATCTGGTAGACCTTTCGAGCCTATATATCTTGTATCGGGACAGGAACTTATAACTAACAGAATGATCTGTATTCTACCTGTGTATTTTGAGAGTGTCAGAGTCTTTCTTCGACTGTCTTTCCAATAGTGGCAACAAGAGCAGCACAGGGGTAATATAAGACAAAGAGCAGAAGCAATGACACCAATGATCCCAAATTCAGGTCCCTAGATACAACAAAAACAAAACTACTCTTTATTTCATGTGTTTACATTAAAGTACAAACTATACCTGATCGTTAATCCATGCAGCAAGTTGTGGAGAGAACTGAGCCACTATGTTAATAACTGGCACTGTAAAAAGGATAGGAAGTAAAGGGATCCAGTGTGAGATATTCTACACTCATGGTGCATACAAGCCAACGATTAAACCTGAACCTAACATTATTTGGAACGCAGTTCCAGGTAAGTCGTACGCAGAGCAGAAAAGTGAACAACTGAGTGGTTGTACATCCCAAGCGTCATTGGGATGTGCCCCTCGTAAGTACTTTTCATTAGATGCACAAAAGTTTTTTTTGTACATGAGGAGAGCTTTCATGAGTGGTACTTTGTAACACTACTTCTATTTCTAGTTAGTAAAAATGGTCCCTGGGACTTTTTAGTAGCTATAGGCTGGCTACGAATACGCAGCACAAGTTCAACTCTTTTACGCGATCTCTTCAAAATCTTAGTCTCCGTTGCAACCATCATCGAAATGCCTGGCAGGCTGCACCACAATACTAGTTCCACTCTACTTCACATGTGCAAAAAAGGTAATGAAGGCCGTGCCTATCAGATTTTGCAGAGTGGGTTATTAATAACAAACAGACAGAGGAACATACAATGATTTAGTGCAAGAATAGTCTGACTGACTGACAGACAGACCAAGTACCTGCCCTCCATATCAGTTATTGATGTGTGCTCTAAGCAAAGAACTTACTCTGAGGGTCTGACTCCTCCTGAGATTTCACATTAGTGTGGATAGGTGTGGAGGTGGTCTTGCGATTTTCAGGAGGCAGATGTTCAAGGGACGGAAGTTGTTGCTGCCCCCTGGTCGATTCATGTTGCTGGCTTACTTGTTCCACATCGGGTAACGGGAGATGAGTAGCTTTAAGATCATCTTCAAGGTCATCGTCTGGAAAAAGTTGAGAAGTGGGTTGTGGATGCACTTTAACCTCTGGTTCTTCTGAAGTGCTAACAGGTTGTGTACGCCGTTCAATATCTGGCAGGGGCAAAAGAGTGGTATCCTCAAAAGTCTGTTTATTAGTTTCACCAACCCTGCCTTGTTCAGTGTCCCTTGATGCCAATGGAGTGTTCAACACTTGCAAATTTTCAGTTTTGCGAAGCTGAGCATCTTCAGTTGAGGTAAACTTTATATTAGCAGAGGTTTGTTCATTCAAAATTTCCGATATTACTTCCTTCATGTTATTAGTATCGTCTTCTTCGAAAGTATTTGTTTGTTTGTATCTCTGTTGCAAAGAGTGGACATCCAGGTAGCTGTGATGTCGATGGTTCTCACCAGTTTTAGTTGGAGAAGGGGTGTATCCAGGCATATCTTCAGCCTCATGACTAGGAAGTAGTTCCTTATCATAGGCAGGATAACCTTCATTTACCTCTGTATAGATGGGTACTTCGTTTTCAGGGAGAATTTGCTTAGGTGGGGAATTCTCTTCAATCTCCATCACTTCCCGTTCAGTATCAGGTCCAGCATCTGCATATCGGTCATAAAAGTCAAACTCCACACCTTGATCGTCGAAGTAATCGTAGTCTACTAGCCTTACCGACCCATCTTCTGCCTTAATTTGGAAATTTCCACCACCTAGAGGCACAACACGTACACTCTCACCGTTTCTGAGATTGACAAGTATTGGTTCTTCGCCTCCTGGGTGACTTTCATAAGAAGAGGTAGGGGTATGAAAAGGAGAGTCTTGAGTAAGAGTATGTTCTATAACACTCTCAACTCCACCTGTGCTCCATGTTTCATAACTAGTATATGAAGGTATAACTTTCTTTGCATCAAAATGTTCAGAACTTGCTTCATCAGGGACACCTTTGGCAGAAGGTGTTTCATAATCAGCAATACCATTACTTGATGACCCAGCACTGTACACCTCACTTGCAGTAGTTTCATCAAGGGTTTGAAAATTGAAAGATGGTGGCACACCAAATTTTTCCTTATCTGCACTATTACTTTCTGGTTGATTCTGTTCTTCCTGATTGAAAACATCTTTATCCAATGGTGCCTGAGAAGACTCTCCTAATTCAGAACTAGGCGTTTGGTCAAAGTTGCGCTCACCACTATCAATATCCTGGGGTGGTAGAAGAGACTCAGAGTTTGGTGACTCACCAGTTCCAGAAATAGACTCAGGTGCCAAAGTACTAGATGGAGCAGAGATTGCTTCCATTGTTTGACTGGGTTGGTCATGAGTTTCTATTTGCTGCCTGTCATAAGAGTCATGATACACAGAGTAACTTGTCCATTCATCACGTAGATGTTCATTATACTCAACACCATATTGGTCATTGTCACTGCTGTCAAGGTCACCATTTTGAGTTATCTGGTTTTCATTAGACATATAATCTTCATTGAAATTCCTTTTTTCTTCCTTCAACTCCTGGTTGTTAGGCTCTTCCTCCGGGCTACCATAATCGAGATCGTCATGCTCACTGTAAGTTTGCAACTGTTCTCTATCTTGATCAACTGGGTTATTTCTAGATGGTCCTTGTTTCTGCTCCAGGACAACATCCGTCTGAGAGTCAGGCTCACCTGATTGATGGATGTGGGGAGGACTTGCATCATATGGTGTGTGAGAAGGAGGAGGGGGGGGAGAATAGTGTAACGTGTTCCCGTGACCATCCAGATGATCATCAGATAACTCCTGAATAAAATGGAAACACGAAAGAAATGCACGCTCTTACACTGAGCTCATGCATGATGGGCACTACAGTTGTAGAAGTCTGTTCACACGCTTTGTAAACGTAGGTATGGAATGTAAAATGTGCTTATTACACTTGCATGAGTTTGCCCTGAGTAAGGAATGTGTAGCTATAAGATCAGGGTTGAGATTTTAGGCAAACATGGGACAGAAAACAAATCAATAAGGCTACAGAAGTGATCATTAGCCATGGCCACTGTTAAGTGACACAAAGACTAAACATGCAAACCTTGCTAACGCAAAAGCAATAATTTCACCGTCTCGGGCATTGTTAATCGTAGATTTCGACTATTAATAAAAAGGTCTAACTGAAAAAAAACTTGCTTAAGAAGTATAAAAAAAAAGTGCCACAGACTGTGCAAGTATAAAGTGCGGACACAACTAGTGTGAACACAATGCGATGCC
The DNA here is from genome assembly GCA_030341885.1 of Geodia barretti. Lineage (NCBI taxonomy): Eukaryota > Metazoa > Porifera > Demospongiae > Tetractinellida > Geodiidae > Geodia > Geodia barretti. Next base: position 145,983 of record CASHTH010001711.1, read on the forward strand.
CATATTCCTAAGATCTACGCACTGCGATAACAGCTTGTGTGTCTCCTATTTACAGGACTAACACTGTAAGTAAAATCCATGGTCTGCGGGGCCGGAGTGGCTGCAGGTTTGCGTTAAGCATGCTGCAGGATATTGTCCCCTCTCACTATTGCACATGACTAGAGACTGCAAACTATTTTCGGATTGACGAAATATCCGTGGTTTGCTTTAAAAAACTGTGGATGGTCTGAATACATACTTTGCGCCTATATGCACACAGCATAGACTATACATTAATTTTCTCAAGCTCATCTACCAGCCTGATGCTCATCGGTGCTGTGCTATTAATCTAGTGTGACTAAGGTTGTACCCAAGGGACATTGGGCAGGCTATTGGATTATCTATACATTAAGGTATACCTTAATTCAGTGAAGAAATCTATCCATGCCAGCGCTTACGCACTTTATTCTGGGTCTGTTAGTGGTTTCCTAGCACCCAAACACTTCCATAGGAAATGAAAGTGGTTTGCTGTAAAGTAGGCCAATGTTGAATCATCCATGCTGCTCATGCAAAGGCACTAAGATTATAATATGATTACAAGTATTGAATTTTGTTCATGTTCACGATTATTAGACTCAGAATATTATATATCGTAACCAAAAATTAATTCGCAACGAGCAGTAAAAGACGCAAACACAATTTTTAAACTACACAGTTAAACCCGGTCATACCCCACATGCAAGAAATTAGTGTCATAATCGAGCCATGGTAAAGTGTTGGTATAAATATTTTTCGCCTTGCTATTTCCACGTTTACAAGCTTACATATAATATGCAAAAGATAATGACAATTTAGTAATGGACATGGGTCTATTAAGCACATGCAGTAGCATTGCATGGTATCATAACTCTGTGTGGTAAAATTGCATGACAAAACTGTGTATAGCATACACCAAAAGAAGAAAGAAGAAATACAACTCCAGACCATCCTCCACCCAAGTACACAAAGTCAACAAACAACACACTCACACAATACACACACGCACCGAAAACACACCTACAGAACACACGCACACACAAAGAAAGGTCGGACACCAGGTGCCCGGCCTTGAAAACTGGGGCATTGGGTTGAAGAGTCTTTTACGGCATGCCAACTCACCAAGTGCCCGACCTCACCACAGGTTACAGCTACACTAACAGCAGTACATAATACAAATGAAAAGCACTAAAGTGGCCTTGGCGAACTGCGCATGTGCGGTACCGCTAATTGATGGGCTGGACAATTACTCGTGGTCTCCACGCTGGTATAGCTCGCAGAGAGTCTGACACGGGTAAGCTACAGCAGTAGATGGCATGCGGGAGTCGATACATGCCCTTCGCTATGACTTCTTGTGCCTTCAAGATACACCGAGCAAGCAGACCCGCTCGAGGTAAGCCTGTTCTAATTAGCATATTGCCTTTTTCGGTCGTGTTTCACACCGTAACTCCAGAACGCAGCATTTTCAGAGAAAACCCCACATACTTCCGTCGCTGAACACGTGGTATCGTTTGTGTAGCGATTCATTGCTCGTGAAGTGAGAGGCAGACAGACACACACGACAACTACCGTAACCCTTGCTGCACATGTGCGCCGAGGGTTAATTACTACATATTCCACCTACGTACATATACTACACTCCATATGCAGGTCCAGATGGAAAATTTGAAGAAACATTTACAATAGTGAAATTCCCGTTTGTCATAATAATTATACTACAGTCGAATATTTCCCATTTTCTATAGTTCCTAAATATAAGTTAGTTACTCCTTATACTTGGGAACTACGGGATTTCAATGAACCCAAGGGCCTCCGCATTGTAGTGTCCCGAGCGCTCATTGAAATCCGGTAGTTCCCGAGCATACGGAGTAACTAGTGCAGAGCAGACAAATCCGCACACGCACAGCGCCCTGAAATTCGAATGAGCGTGAAGACGCGATTGGTAACAGACTCGAGCGAGGTTTTAGCCACCAAAAACGGTAGGCAGAAGCTATATACAGCACCAGCTCGTCGTCTGCGCACGTATCCGCGGGCGTGAACGTACCGCTAGCGCTAGCGTACAGGCGCTTACGTACAGCTAGGCCCAGACTTCTTGTCTCTCTGTGCATACTGTTGAAACTAAAAAAGAATTATTGTAGACGATAAAGCTACATGTTTCTGTAGTTATGTACATGATCTTGTCATTTTCATGTGAAAATTTTACATGAAGGTTTACTACGGGAAATTAAGTACCTCGTGTGGACCAATCAGATTGCTCGATTTAAACCAGCTATGCATTAATACGTCTAAGTATGACAGTTTTGTCTCGCATTCTGTTGTCTTTTTGAGTTTGAGTTTGTGAGGATATATATCAGCTATCGCTGATTGAAATGCATGTTATTATAACATCGGAATATAACTAATATTCACAAACTCAATGAAGCACAAAGTGATCAACAAAATGGGTCTAAATGTAGGTATATACACGTGATGTAAAACACTCACCTTTGGCTCACATAAAGTGTGCAGCTCGGTCACAACTTGTGCAGGAACCAATCCCTTTCTTCCTTGTATCTAAAATAAAATACACCACACGCAGGTGAAAGTCTCATCCCTAGACCACCCACACAGGGTCTGGGAACAAGATAGGCAAGCAGGTCTATATTCCCTAGGTAATGAAAAGCACTAAGTGCAAACCTTTAGCGTATCTAACACCCAAACGCATGCATGGGTCGGCACAAATAATTAATGGGCTGGGCTATGGCTATATGTACAGCTATGCTCTTTCGCTGGCTTACTGAGAGCCTGACAGAGAGTAGCGACACTAGTACTAGATGGCATGCGGACCTCGACGCTCGACCTCCATACTAACCTTTAGTGCCTAAAGGGTACACAAAGCAAGCATATCTGGCTGAGGTAAGTCCGTGTTAATTTTCATGTTTGCTTTGTTCACTTGGTTTCTCAACCAAACTTTTGAACGCAGGAACCAGTGCTAGTATTCAGACAAAACAATGTTTACACTAAGCACAGTGTGTTCATGATCAATAACCACCTCAATACTTGGGGAAAGCCATGGGAAGTGTGTCCTTTGTCCTGAAACACAAAGGAGGTATAATCACTGAGGAGCTTTTGTCCTTGCCGTCGTTTGGCACTAAGAAGAGTGTCAACCTACAAGTTAGGAACAGATACCCTCTGCCCTTACTGTATCCAGCCAAACTACTGCTTTTCAGTCATTTCATAAGCATAAGGTAAACTAGTGAGCACAAAACTTCATACACAAAAGTGCCAGTCTGAGCCGCAGTCCTGCAGACTAATGTAGACTGAGAGCGACATAAAACTTCTCAGAGATTATTCTTGGGGCCATTGAAGTGCTCCAAAATGTCGACTGTCATGCTTAAAAGCTATTGTAAAACCTGGACCAGACTGGACAGGAAAGGACCGACAAAGCCTTGGGTGCAAGGCTCGTGCACGGGGTCAAGACACAGCACAAACTGCAGTGATGGCATTCTTTTATAGTGCAAGAAGCTGGTAAACATCAAGTGCATGATGCTAGTGCTAACAATGAAGTGAGTCCTACCGCATGTGCAATCCCATGTTACGCTAGTCAGTGAAGTGAGTCCAGCTGCGCTGTAGTACAGTTTACACCAGCCAGATTCTTGTCTGATGGTAGACTCTGGCCAGAACTTTACATGGCTATATAACTAGTCTCCACTCCATTGCTGCATTGGGTGCTGTGGCAGACGCTAACATTGTTGTGGGGGGTTATAACCACAAGCTTTTAGTAATCTAGACCATCTGCCTGGCTCTAGCTTTCCTGGCTGCTGCAACCATGACAGGGAGCGAGCATATGTCAGGAAGTTCTCAGCGAGTAAATTTCACAATGGAATGTGGCCAGCATCATCACCCTTGCTTTTTCATATCTGTATACATTTGCGTGGATTGTATAGTGCTGAAACTAGTGTGAAGGTGTCCCACCCGCAGCTTCATAAATTTATGCAGCATTATAATATGGGCGCAACAATATCAAACATACGCAACTTGGTAGTGTGGGTGATTAGTCCATGATACATGTTGCATGGCCTTTACATCCTAACTTCATTGCATGTGGTCGTGTATAATGAACTTCACACACATACCTCAGCAAACCAAAGTTCTTGCCCTGAACTATCAAATTCAGCTTGTTTGATGAGTATTGTCACAATAGCAGCATTGGGAAATGACAAGTGGCCTGCCTCCTGTGTGATATAGCGATCTTTAGTTCTTCCATAAGACACAGGCTCTGAAAACAAACATACACGTACATTTTCATACATTTTCCACAAATCCTTGTGCAATGGGGAAAATATACATAGGTGTATGTACAAATTGCAAGCACCTGTACATACAAAAGGCACTCTGACACATGTATCGTATGCAACACATAATTTTTACCACGTGTGCGTAGTTTTGAATGAAGGTCAAGTGCGGTACACGCTTCACACACGTTCAACGCAGCATTTTTGCATGAAAAAACTGAAGGCCAGTTGGAAAATGCAGGAGACATCCTTATGACCCTCTTGGTTCATTTTGCCATTGGCTCTTGTAAGGTAGTAAGTAAACGCATGTGCTGTGAGTTCAAAGAGATCCGACCAATCAGATTCTATTATTGAACCCTAGCCCCATTAAGAAGCTTATTGCTTCCGTGGGTGGCCCGCGTCGGAACACCTATAAAGCAGGCATGGTAGCTATTATCACCTAGATCCCCGAATTTTAGCACACACATTTTATCTTGACAGTTGGCTATCACAACCACAAGTACATCTGGATCTAATTCTATGTCTCAACTAACCACATATGAAATCACCACTGTGATTTTTATGATGGGTCAAAGTTCACGTTTTGTTGCTGTTTCTAGATGTGACTAAAATGGTTAACGAGAAGCCTAACAAGAATCGGGAAACATTTTGTAGGAGGGTACATCTGGCTCAAGAAGAGGATACGTATCAGTGTGGAACACTAGACGATGTATACCATTCTGTGCAGGATAGTTAGTACGGTGCCCTGGCATTCCTTCCCTGTGTGGTGGATGTATGCGTCATTTAATTGTTCAATCTATGGCAGAATGCTCGTAAATTTTTTAGAGTTAGTTAATAATTCCAAGCCACTAGGTCACTGCCAACACACACACACACACAAGCCTGCCTGCCGAAGTTATAAGTCCCTCACTTTTGCATTCCTGATCGCAGCACAGCTTAGCCCAACAAGCTGAGGTCACCACAGTCAAAACAAGCAGCCGCGGCAAAGCGATCATCGCGGGTTGGTAGAAATTCTAGTAGATGCACCCCACGCCACGTGGCGCGCTGAGAATTAAGACGCCGCGCCCATTTCGCCCAACCCCCTAGCCACGCAACAAAGGGTGCGCAGTCAAAATGAGGTTCGTATACAACAACCTACTTCTAGTTTGGGCTTCTTTAGGTGTAGCATACGACCCGTTCAATGAAGCAGTTCAACGCGACCGGTCATTACGAAGAGTTGACCAGTGCTTTTGTGAGGTGAGCTACTAGACACACTTATGTTAGGCCAGTGGGTGCGACGCCACGTCTCCGCCACGGGTACAAACAAAAGGTCATTCTAACTCCCAGACCCCACCCTCAACAGAGGGAAAGGGATCTGGTGAGAATTATTGTTTGTATATAATATACAGTAAGCAAAATGATATCATGTAGAGCATGTGACCACATACAACAAAGCTCGTAGTCTTGTGCCCAGCCACCTCACCTGCAATTGGAAGGAATGTCTGGTAGCTATTCTACCCCTGAACCCTTCTGGCCAATGAGTGCCATTGTTGCGTAAGTGGGTGTGACCAACGAACACTCGCATAAGATGATGTAAAGCACCAGTCACTATACTACCGTTTGCCTAGGCTGTGGATGTCCCACACCAGTTACGGTCGGTGTTCTGTGTGGTATCAACGCTCGAGACAAACCACACGCAAAAGTAGAGAAACCAATGTGAGAGAGCCTTTTTCAAAGCACACAACACGCGCAACTTTGCAGAAGTTACATAGCCATAATTAGGTGTAGGACCAAGGAATGCTACCAGACGTCCCTTCCCGTGTGGGTGGGACGACTGGGCACGAGACTAAGTGTCTCCTAGGTATGAATACAAGGCTAGCACTGTTAAAACATTATTGTCACCCGTCTCATCAAGCTTCCCTCATATAATATCTATGCTGAAACACATACATTTATGTATATGGTGATAATTTTTCGTGTCTCCTTTCGTTTAAAGAAGGGCAAGTGCCTGATTGTTGTCTCAAAACATATCCCATGTATGTAGATGATGTACCAAGTTTTATCCCTATTCCTGCTAACCGCCAGCAAGTTTAGGTTATTGTACTTACTACCGTTAGTTTAAGAAGTGAAGAAGTGTCTGAGGCCTTTTGTTGTTATTTACAATCATGTATCATCTCCATACGTGCTACTGTTAGCAGGTTCGAGAAGTGAAGGAGAAAATTCCCTGACGCTCTTTGTTGTTGTTTTACACACATGTGATCAAATAAAATGTCAGAATAGTGTGATACGCATCAAAGTTTCATCCCCATATGTGCTACCGTTAGCAGGTTTCAGTGGTGAAGAAGTAAAAGTGCCTTAGACATCATTTTTAGTTATGTATTCAAATACGTAAGATAAGGAGGAACACAAGTAGGAGGAATACTATTGAGGAATGCGATTGGGTAGCATGTTTCACACGGCCTATGCACATATTTTTTGATTTTCATGTTTGCCGCACGCTGCACTATTATAATAGACTGCAAATCATAGGAACCACACACGTTAGGAAGCTTGTCCCTGTAGTAGCGTCATAGCTACGCTCGGAAGAATGCCATGCCCCCAGAGCCTTGGTCTCCCCTCTCCGCTTAGTTTCCTATTACTCATTGACTAAGTGTATTAAGCCAAACTGCTTCAACAGAACAGATTAAAAAAATCCTGGTGTTCTAAGCTGTGTTCATGTATGGGTACAAATACACACGACTTGTAACAGTTGATAACCTGTGCTTGAAAGGAAGGTATTTTATTCACACAGAAGGTCCCCGTTAAGGTACATTACATCAGAGTTTCAATCAACAAGGGTTCTAGTCCAGCACTGTTGTTTGGAAATCATTTTTACGTTTATGTGTAGCTTCAGGGTCCTGTAGATGTGTGCTGTTGTGATGTTGAGACCGTTGACACTCTAAACTCTGAGAAAATTTATCCACTAATTAGCTCCTTGGTGGAGTTTCCTTTTTTCAAATTCTATCAGGTATGTTCAATGATTGCAGTGTAATTTACAATTTACCTGAGTATTGTATTTTCTTTGGGCAAGTGTAGCATTGGTGTGATGTTCTGTGCAGGTAAATCTAAACCAGCCCTGTCCATTCTGGCCCGATGATAGTACCTGTATGACAAAACTCTGTGACGTTCAAGAGTGTGAGGAGGTATATAGTTGAACACCTGTACTGATTGACATAACACCTAAGAGTTAGCTGTGTAGGGCCACTCCTTTTCTTTTTGCCATTAACCTAGCCACCTCTGTTTGCATTCCATTGACACAAGACGGAACTATTATTTTGTAAACCATTATTGGCCTTTCTAAGTTGTAGAACGAATGGAACATCTTCATTTGCTCTAGTATATGTAGGGACTGTCTTTTTCACAGACTGAAATTCCAGTCACATTAAAACTATGTGACCAAGAGCAGGAAGAGAACTTGAGACTCAGTTATGTGAATAGCACTGTCAGGTAAGGTAATCAGTGGACTGTAGATTCCACTTAGTTACAATAGCAACCTACATGATGTCCTTTTGTAATTTTACTTTTGTAGTACACAGCAACAAGAAGATTTCATGAAATGGGAGAAGCATGACGATTCAGAGGAGAGCTTCTGTGAAAGTGATGGTCAGTAACATTGGAGATTGCAGTACTTGCTTTGTGCTGCATCCATTGTGTAGCTGCTACGTAAGTCATCACTAAGTCCAATTACCAGCCCATGTGTTTCCTCGAAGTGAACTCGTTCGGCTACACATCTTGCACTAATTAGTGTAAGTCATTCCGCGACATGTACTTTTCACTACATTCGCATAATTTCAAACAAGATCAAGTGCGCATGTGTACTACTGTGTTTTGTCGTTTGTGTTTTTTACACAATAGACTGACGTGGGATAGCTTGGATAGCTGTGACACCTTGAACTGTTGTCGGATTTTGAGACCAACTGCTTCTGTGTGGCGGCTCTTGTAATAGCATCCTTGAGCCATTAATTAGTCTCCTAGCAGCTAGTCTGTGTGAAGTGTGGCCAACAACACTGAATTTGTTTATGTGGGTGGTTTTGCACAGATGATTAGTATAGTGTGGCATCAGTCTTGGAGAGAATGGTAGTACGTACATGCTTACATGGAACTTTGGCTCCACGGCAGAGCATGAAATTCGAAATCGATCCTCATCCAGGCCCCACTTGGTTAGCACGCTTTGCATGTGCAGACCTTAGTAATAAGCTTGTCTCTTTGGCCGTCTTGTAGCTGTAGTGTTAAGAGATGAAGATGTTATGACAAATGCAGTATTACGATCTAGACATACAACATGTATGTACAGCATTCCAAAAGTTAGTGTAGTGTTCAACTTACATAAGGGAACTGTTTGTAATGCTGTTGCAAATACGATTGTATGTCAACCATTAAAATCGTACAGTTACCTATTATCACTACCAGTCCGCAATAGGTAGTTTCTTTTGTTTGACTGAATACTAGCCACACCCACTGGCATTATTAGTTGCCGATCTCGTGAGCTAAGAGCTAAGAGGTGCTTTAGAGTACGGCTATTATCAACAGCTATAACATAGTGAAAAATAAGCACTTAATATTTGCCACAAAATTAAGAGAGTTCTTAAATAGAAATATAAAGCAGGGAAGGGGAGAAAACAGCAAGCATTTGTACCTGTGCGGTCACACTGAACTGCACCAATGTTCATCACTTCACGAGTTGTGAATGGACCTGAACAGAAGAACCCTGTCACACAGATCAGCCCTGGCAATTATACGCACATGTATTGTAAATTAACTGGTTTGAATTGCCATATTATACAGCATATATGTAAACTTTAGGACTGTCAACATAATATTCTTAGAAATTCACTGTGTGCCATCATGTATTATGCTGTAGTGGACAGTGCGGATGGTATGATATATGTGGACCTCTTACTTAACCCTGAAAGATTCACTGGCTATTCTGGTGCTTCTGCTCACAGACTTTGGAATTCTATATACAAAGAGAACTGCTTCCGGTATAATATACATGTGTTGCTTAGGGTGCAGTGCTACCATTGCTTGGGTATTGAGGAAGATTAGGTCAGTCTTGTCCCCAAGATTTTTGTAGAGAGGCAGAACCATTATATATGTTTCCCGCAATGTTAGGCCAGTTTGGAATTAGGCGAACTTGACAACATGTTCAGAATTTTTTAATGTTAAGCTAGGTTTGCAGCCTGAGAGTGTGCAGGAATTATATTATACCTATAACTAATTTATGGTTTTCCTCTTCAGGCCAGAGATACATTCTTCGGTAATGCTACCATTCGAGTCGTCCCTTGTTCAAGGTAAGGTTAGGGGTGTCCAACTGTGCATTGGCAGAATTAAATGAATGATGAATGTGAAGTGCAATGCAGCATGACATTTAGCTTCATGACAATGTCTATGGATCACCATTGTATGTAGCTAGCAGTGCCTGGTGAAGTCCAGTCAAACAATGGATATTATGATCCCTATTCTACCCGAGACTATGCATGCAGACATTTACATTAAAGAGCCCAGCGCGGCGGTCCGGTCATTTGAATTCCCTACTTTTGAGCATTTAACGCTTTTGCTAAGTACTTTATCCTGACACCCTTATTATGATTTATGACTGTATCCTAAATCGGAAATCCGAAATTTCTCACCAATAATTATGACCTAATATTAGGATCGGCCTTAGGTAAGCACTAAATCCTAAGTTCAAAGACTGAATAGAAATGTGACGTAGCAGGTCTTGGAGGGCTCTCGGTCTCGACTTCACCACACGATGGGCCACGTGTCGGCGCATGCATGGAGAGACTCCACTCGCAGCGCATGGGCTTATCCTAGATCACGGATTTACAAATTCAGTCTTTTGACTTCTAGGATTTAGTGCTTACCGAAGGCCCATCCTCATATTAGGACTTAGGATTCCACAATTATTGGTGATACAGATTGAAATTTCAGATTTCGGATTTAGGATGTAGGATTTTACAGTCATAAATCATAATAAGTGTGTCATGATAAAGTAGTCAGCAAAAGCGTCCAATGCTGAATAAGTCAAACCGCCGGAATTTACGCTGACCCTAGCACTCCCTAGACAAAAACTTGCCTAGCATCTGTATGTAGATGTATGGAAATGAGAGCATTATTTGCATCATCTGTGGGATATGAATAACAGAACAAGGCTTGCACAAGAAATCTGTGGATTGTCCAAATCCTTACCTTATATGATCAACAGTACCTGGTCGTGGTGTTACATGCATTGAGAATATGAGAATATTGTGCGGAAAATCTCCCTAGGCACGAGTTGTTCTAGCTGTAGCTTTCATTTTTCATCAGGTAGGTGGTAGAGCCAAAAAGTTCCCTCAGTGTACTTTTAGATGGTTGTAGAGCTATGTGGTCACCTATGTATGTGTGCCGCATAAACCTGTGTAGGTTAGTCTCGGTCCCAGACCCTTTCCTATATACACTTTTTACGCATGCACAGTGAAAGGGGGAGGGGAAGGGAGGAAAGTGTCTGGGGACAAGGCTTACCCTACGGCGGATCCCGGAATGTAAACTATTTTAATTGGCCAAACCACTTAGCGTTAATGCACATGGCGGAGTACGAGGTGCTGTACTGCAGTAAACAAATCGCGAGTATGGAGTGCAAAGCCTGCGGAAAGAAGACGGACTCCAGATTGTGTAAGGCCCTTACCGAGGCGGTTTATCACAGTGCGGCTTTCAGTTACTGCTCTGCATCAGTTCTTGGCCACTGATCCGTGTGTGGTGTGCGAAGTTTTCTACTCTGCCCTGAACAGGCAATGGCGGCCTCCACAGCCTCTCTCAGCCATTTCTGCATGATCAGCACATCTGGTGGCAATCGTAGCGGCTGTGGTTACTAATGCATGTTTGAGACCTACCGCCGCATTCCATCACGGATCCGCTGTAAGGTAAACCTTGTTCCCAGACCCTTTCCTTCCCTCCCCTTTTACGCTTAAAAGTGTCTGACCACAAATTAAAATAGTTTACATTCCAGGATAAGCCTTGTCCCCAGACCCTTTCCTTCCCTCCCCTCCCCCTTTTAAGCGTAAAACACGTACATATAGGAAAGTGTCTGTGACCGAGACTATAGTGTAGGCCTCTTGCAGACATTGCTATGTTACTACAATCACTCCTCTCACCTGCAGAATGTTCATTGTTTTGCTAGTGTAAAATTCTTTATGCAATTTCCCATCTAATGTTCAATTATTCACTCGAGTATCTGGGAGATATGAAAGGCTAAGTTGTATGGCGCTATTATTGTTGAACAAAGCGAGCCTGCCCGGTCGTCTGACTTTTTATTTCTATAACAATGGACAGGCACTGCCATTATCATAATGTTTACCTGATACTATGTACGTACAAAAGCGCGCAAAACTGCCTAATGTGTTGCATTCATTCTTGTATTTTATTATTAAGGCGGTAGAATATAAACTTCTGTGTCATATACGTAGGCACCCTAATTGTTAGTAATGGTTCATTTTGATCTCAGGGATGTGTTTGGAGAAACGGGCATTTTTTCGGATACTGTCTGGGATGCATTCCAGTATCAACATTCATCTTTCTGCTCTTTATCGAGTATCAGGTACAGTATTTTTATTATTGTGGGGTAGTGAGGCTGAAAGTCGAGCAGTCTACATTATATTTTAGGCTTTTAGGCTATTTTAGGCCATCAGATGATTTAGGGTAATTAAATGTTTGTTAGAAGTAACAAATGTCATGACATATTTAGACATCTCTGTTAAGTTGTACTTCTTGAGCAAAACACATTGTTTCTGTGCGTAAGCGTTGGAATGGATTTCTGAGACTGTATGTATTGCCTTATAATGTGGTGATAATAGCTAGACCACAGTAAGGTGGCAAGTCATCACATGGCTCGTTTTTTTCCAAAGCATCCACTGGAAATTTTTAACTCTCTCCTACCACAAGGGAGAACACCTGGTAACATTGATCAATTTGTCTTGGTCCTAGCTCTGAAATTTAGCTCGCCAATTTGTTTGCAGGCTATTTAAACAATCGGTGCCTGTTAGTTTCGTGTGCAAGGCGATAGATACATTTAATGGAGAATATTCTCCGGCAAGATTTTGCTGCAAGTGGCATCAACTCAGCCTTCTTGTGTGAAGAAAAAGACCTAAAACAATAAATGCACATGGGGGAGAAAGGTCTCTTCCATGACCCTTGTAGAATGCTCACAAGATTTCCATCTATCACTTTACCGTGTGTGTCTTACTATCACTCAGAGGTGTTTAGATGCCTTTCCAGGACATAGGAAGACCCTAGTACCCCAAATACAGCGAAGGGGAAGCGGCGCCTGTAAGAAATGAAAGGCACTGAAGTGCTAAACCCTCGGCATGGAGTCCCACATTGGGGCTACGATGCTAATACTGAAACAAGCACACGCGCGCATTCATCACGCACGCGGTTCGTGGCGCACTATGATAAACACATGCGCATTGTCATGTCTCGCTCTCTCCCGGTCCTCTGCCTCCTCGCTCGCACTAACTGCCGGCTCGCTCACCACCCGTCGATCGTGCATTGCTCGTGCTGCCTAGCTGGAACCGTAGGCAGCGTTCGGTATTCTCGCTATATCCTCCGCAATGTGCCTGACGGCAAAAGCGGTCGAGGTAAGCCATGGTGATTGTATTAGCATATTGGCTTTTTCACGCCATAACTTTTGAACGCGGTACTTTTACGAAAATCGCCAGTTTTAAAATGAAGCCAGTGTAGCGTTGAACCCGTTGGTGTCGCTTTTTGCCCTGTTTGTTGCGCGTGGTGGCAGAAAACGTGGTAACAGACAGACGGACAGACAGACAGACACAGAGAACGACTACCGTAACCCTCGCTGTGCATGCGCGCCGCCGAGGGTTAATAAACTGCTACTCTGATAATTCTAAAGAAAGGAGTTGATTCATTGGGGATGTTAGGACCAGGTAAAGTGTGACAATGTTACCATACTCTGTTCACCGTTGAGTGGAGCTTCTGGGCATGAGACTAAACTACATGTACACAGCTTCATTAATACTGTTACAAAAGGCCATGGCATCTAGTTAGCCGATCATCGTTAATGTGGGTTCATGCTCACTATTCTCAAGCTCAAAAGTGTTAATTAACAATCGTTAGCACAGCTTGTTAAGGCACGCTAGTTAAGTGTTGAGAAGGCAATTTTGTTAATGAGCACACAAAACCTTAAAATAAAGTTTGAACCTCTTTTTTCTTTTGCTAGGAAAGTCCACTAGTTCACCTGAGTTTGGACCTAACTTAAATGAGTTTGTAAGAAGATTTGACACGGCCACTACTAATGGGCAAGGTAATGTGCAGTTATGCAATGATGGTTTAGATCACTCATATCCACCCCATTTTTAAACCACCTTGTGTACAATCCTAGAGGGCTCTCTGTATATCGAGTGCAATACTTCAGAAGTTTGCGTGTAAACACTCAACGTGCATCTGCAGTGATGGTTATAGTACTTTGGTCTGTTTGTTTGTGTGTTTGTCCACTTGCTATTCTGGCACTACAGGCTACAAGGCGACCAATGAGTGATACGAACGGTTTCGGGCAACAATGAATGGATTTTAAAATGGCGATTTTACTGGAACCACTGTGTTCAAGAGTTATGGCGTGAAACAAGTGAAAAGGCCAATGTTCAAGGCTTACTTCGACTAGTGACTCTGAGTACTCGCATCCACTCCAGCATTGCTCGTTACTCAAGCTGCTAGCCCACATTAGAGTGAGAAAACACCATCGTCTGCGACCGCGTGGCAGAGCCCAGCCCATTTTGTTCATGCGTGATGCAAGCATCTCCTGCGCCAAGAGTTTGCGCTCTAATCCTTTTTTATTTAAATTAGTCACCACTATTACAATTAGAGTCAGTAGGTTAGTGTGCTAAGCGTATTGCTCATCGAGGACTTGTAATGGAGAAGTCAAGGGGCGAGATACTTGGCAGGGCTGAAGAGCAGGTGAACGGGGTTAAGTTAGCTGCTTTGCTTGGTTACAAGTAGAGAGTTTGCGGAGGGGGTGATTAATACATGCTTCGGCAAGTGATGCTGTATCTAGAACTGGTACACATGGGCTGGAATGGGGGGAAAGAGTTGCTGTTGTGTGACAGTATGGAGGGTCTGAATTGTTTTAAGAGAGAATCTTTCTTAGAATGAAGTGTTCATAAGCGCATAAGCTTTCTTTCTTCACCAGATCTTTCTTGTCCTTGAATTGTATGAGGTACAACTTTAAATTCTTGAATGGGCTTATGTTATTGTAGAATCACAGTCAATAACTATCAGGGCGGGAGGGGGTGCTGGGGCACGGGTTAGTTGAGGCATCTAGGATGTAAAACAAACACCTCTCCATGCTCCTAATTTAGTGCTCTGAGTGTTTTGCTGCCGTTGAAGTAAAATTGCTGATTTTTTCAATTAGGACCCAGCTGGTTGAAAAACCTTTACTTTGCATACCTGCTTGTGCTCAGAGCTATTACAAAGATGGAAATATACTGGATCGGTCATCACTTTTACACTGGAAACAGCAAAGATGATGCAATTATTTACGATAAAGTCATACAAATTGTTAGGGCTGCCAAGTAAGTACTAACTACTATGTGTACTAAAAATTGCTTTTGAAGTGTATAGAATAACAGGTTGGTTGAACCGATGAATGGTTATAATTGATAGTATCATTGGAAGTATCCTGCTTGTAGAGCAATTGGTAAAGACTTTCCATTTTTCTGGGTCAATAATGAGACTTACATTATCATACCGAGTAAAACCTCATCCTACAAAGCAGCAGTATTAGATGTTTGGCAAAAGTCAGAAAGTACTCAGAAACCGAAATCGACCCTGACAAGTGCATGAGGAAAATTAGTTGTTTCCAACTCCAAATGTATACTGATTTTTTTTAGGCAACCGACATGTATTAAGGCTAGAAATGTCATTAGTCTATACAACGCTGTGCGTGCATGCAGGGTTCATAGATTTTGGTTGCCTAGGGATATGTTGCAGTACCTACACAGGACTCTCCTGTGTGGGTACTGCAACATGTATGTGAGTGATAATCAATTGACATAGCTGGCTTGGTTCATACATGTTCGGTTGCCTAGGGATATCATACAAATCTGTTGCACTACCCGGGTAGGACAGCATTCACCCTGCGAGCGAATGCTGTCCTGTCAACATGTATGTGCTATGATGAAGGCATTGCACTACGGCCAATTCAAGGTGAATGCAAAATGACAATAAACCCATGATGAATAAGTGCATGAACGTGTGTCAACAGCAAAGATTATACCACATACCGTTGAGCAATGATGTACAAACATAACTATGAACATACGTAGGTATAATGTTGAATTATATTACCATAATATTTCCTTCCAGAGATTGCTCGAATAGTCTGTTTGATGAAACTATGTTATTTACAGGCAATACATCTTACCAACTGAAGGTAATTTTTGTTGAAGTATATAGTACGTAGCATACCATCACTACAGTTACAACTTTATGCCTTCATGCACAGCAAGGGTTATGGTACATGGTTTGTGAGTGTATCCATCCGTCTATTTGTCTGTCTACAACGTTTTCTACCACTACACACACAAAGCAAAACCAACGGGTTCATTGCTTGATTCTTACAAATTTCACAGTACTTTGCGGAAGTTAAGACGTAAAGTTTGTTAGCCTGTGTCATACTCTCAGAAAGCTAGCACAAAGTAACCAGCTCATCGATCAGTGGTACTGACCTGCACATGCGTTCACACATGTGTTTTACTAGTCCACCGATGGTTTGCACTTCAAGACAATGCCAAACACAGTGTGTTAACCTCTTATACTATTCTTTACAGGAAGCATTTAGGGCCCATTTCAGAAATATAACTCGCATTATGGACTGTGTCGGTTGCAGTAAATGTAAGCTGTGGGGGAAGTTGCAGGTGCATGGTATAGGAACTGCTCTTAAAATTCTCTTCTCTGGAAAGAAAAGTACCAAGTTTACCCTCAGAAGACGAGAGGTTGTTGCCCTTTTCAATGTGTTAGGAAGGTGAGAGTTATAAGTAAAAGTTTGATAAGAGGTGTATATACCAACAAAGCAGTTCTTATACACATTTTTCACTACACAAAGCCTTATATTGCTGCAAGGCCATTGAGTTACTGTGTTCCCTTTAACTCTTGTATTATGTGTCCCATGCAGTTAGTATGCTTTAGCTTTTACTCAATAGATGTCAGTGCTGCGTTCATGTTACAGGTTTTCTAGCAGTATACATCTGTTACCGAATTTCCGAAACCTAGAGGTACGTCATACTAATTTGTTTCAAACACTAATGTGTATAATTCATGCAGGAAAAAGGGTCAACTAGACAAAAACAAGAACTGTAACTTTTGATTTTCAATTCAGTGCTGTCTCCACATGATATTTTTATGGCGATCCTTCAATTATCACTATGTTTTACATAGAAGGATAACATTAGGTATGTACACACTGCCATGAAGATTAAAAGAGGCAGGATAATGAGGTTTCGAAGTCTATCATTACCACCATGGAACTTGCAAAGAGAAATACTTCGGGCTAAATTAGTTATAAGAGTTGTGCAGCTGCCTGGGCTTCCCTACCCAAGGCGATGATAGCTAGCTAGTTGCTAAATAAATGGGAAAATTGCCTGGGTTTTACCTCGTGAACACATGGAATGTTTAGACTGTTGTAACATAAAACCCTCAGGCCTGTAGTCGAAGTCACAACTGTGCCAACATATCCCATGTGGCATTTGGGCCAAAACAACACTCCATGCTACACCAGTCTTCTGATGAGTTTGGTGTCCTGGCACTGTGCAAACTGGGAGAACCAATGGGTAGACCCAAAACAATTACTTACACACTTACTACACACAAGTGAATATTCAATGGTAATAGTGATGATGTATAGCTACTACATTCTCTTGTAACATGAATGAAAGGTTTGGAAGGCGGTCCAATACTAGCCGGGCAGATATACTCATTTCTGGCATTGTTTGAATGGTGGTTGAGGTGAATGATGTTTTACTTGTGTCCAAACCCAACTGCTGAAGTTGCTCCTGAAATGATGCTTTTTTTGTCAGCCCCTTGTTTTGATCAACAGATTGTGACTGAGCTAAAGGAGCCGTGATGAGACCAATATCACCAAGTTGCTCTAGTTCTGAGTCAATCCATGTTGTACGGTTAATAACTAGTCTTTCATTGAGAGCAAGCTGCTCAATAGATGTCTTCTGTCTCTCTGCCTCCAAAGACTGAAGTTCAAGACCTTGCAAGTCAGCATCCAGTGTGAATGAATCTGCTAAAGAGAAAAGGATCACAGTTTTCCCTGGAAAAATTGTACAAAAACGGAAGGCTTGGAAATATGAAACAGGCCAGGCACAGTGTGTCTCTGTCCCTGGAAGTCTAGCTAATGAGACTAGGAGGAGGGAGAGCCTGGGAACAAGGCCACACGACACACCAAAACTTACTTAGCAACCCCGTGGCGACCCTTTGCAGGTCCCTAGGTGCAGGTGCTTTTAGAGTTAACTATAAGCAGGAAACCCCCACAACACATGACTGATGCTTTGTCACACACATTGTCACATAAAAGGACAATCCTCCCTAGTGGCCTTCTCTCCCTCTCTGTCCAGGTACAACCTCATTCAGGTTCCTGATCCAACCTTGAACAAAGGCTATTTTAATGTCGGTATATGGACTATTAATGGTCAAAGAAGCTGCACATAGCAGATCAGCCTGCATAATTCCTATGCTTTAGTGTTATTACTCACTAACTTTCTTTCAAGTCTTCTGAAGGAGAATTTGGTAGGCTCAAATCCAACAGAGTTGGTTCACTGTAACTAGCAGTAGGATATGATACATCAGTTGGAAAAAAGCTAATGCCAGGATCCGTGGGTGAAGTTGGCTCGACACCTCCCTCAAAACCAAATGATTCCATTAGATCTAAAGCTGCAGACTGACCATCCATGACAGCTAACTGTGCCTGTGCATGCAACAATGAATGAATGAATGAAAGAAACAGTATGAAATGATGTCTATTCACCATTTACTTGGCATCAACTCTTTCCATGTGCTTAAGTACATGCATGTCGTGCTTTAAAAAATGACAGACCCCAGATGGCTAGAGTGAGATAGGCAAGCATGTATATACAGTGGAACCTCCTAATAAGGGACACCTTGGTACACAGGCCGCTGGCCCTTATTTGGAGGTTGTCCCCTATTGGGAGGTTCGTGTCAAAACTGTCATTGTTATGTTGTAATGAAAAGATCCAGAGTGCTCTGTTTCAAACTAGAAACACAGCTCTCCTACTACAGGAGTCCAAATTACTTGATAAACATGATATCCTCTGATAAAAGAGTCAAACTCTGCTGTAGAAAGTTGAAGCGAAGGCAAATGAACTGGTTGCGACGCTAGTCTTGCAGCAGACACTTCGCTAGTTGTGAACTCGCGTGGCCGGGGCTGGCATGTATCTAAGGTATGTAAGTGTGCGCTAGTTAGAGTGTCCGTTATAAAGGTGTTAGTGAGTGCTTCAGTATCCGTTATTTGGAGGTGTCCACTTCGGAGTGTCCATTAAAAGAGGTTCCACTGTATACACCCACTCTATGTACACTTACCACTTCTGCAACAAAAGCCACATCCGCCTTGGTTACAAGCTGCAAAAATGCAAGCAACTGACAGTTTGCGACATTGTCAAGTAGGGTAACAGATAACTCACAATAGGATCAACTTTGATTGAGGAATAGTAGCAGGCTTGGAGATAACTTGTATCCCATTTGCAGAGAGGAACGGTAAAATCAATGCTCTTTTGCAGCTGTAGGAGCCAACTGTGAGAAAAACATTTGGCAGTTGTTACTGATAATGATATGGGTGCTGTATTGGCTTTGCAGTAACAACAATGTTAACCTTCATCACACATACACTGTGAGGGTTATATAACTTTTACTTGGTTTGTGTGGGTGGGTCTCTGCTACCAGGTTTTCGTTTTCTAACACAAAGTGGCGATACTAACGGCTTAAGTGCTACACTGGCTTGATTATAATGCGAAAGTATACTGAGTTCAAAAGTTATGGCTTAAAAAACAAGCTTAACCAAGCCCATCAAGTAGCAATACTAGTGATCAGCCCATGAGTATGGCTGTAAGTATACTCATGTGTGTGTTTGTAGCACACCAAGGGTTTGCACTTTAGTGCTTTATAAGCAACTTATAATGTGCCCAGTCTCTTTGGGATAAGTATGGATTACATCTTTACGTGATTTCAC
Source organism: Geodia barretti (assembly GCA_030341885.1). Classification (NCBI taxonomy): domain Eukaryota; kingdom Metazoa; phylum Porifera; class Demospongiae; order Tetractinellida; family Geodiidae; genus Geodia; species Geodia barretti. The sequence continues at coordinate 165,525 of CASHTH010001711.1, forward strand.
ACATATTTAGAATGATGAACCTGATGAAGTATACCTGAAATTCACATTAGATGTATCAGCAATGCTCCCTAATATGATTCCAGTTGGACATCCGAAACATACTACAAAAACCTTCTGGAGAGAAATTGGCACCACTGGTAATCAACAGGATCAGACTCAGTAAAGACACACATCTAAATGGTCCATGTACAAATTGGTGAGAATGCCTAACTTAAGTCACAGACACATTAGAGTGTGGTGAAGGTGTGGTGTACACTTACACTTGTTGAGACCCTGCCTCCTAAAACCTGTGAGACGTACATACATTAAATGCACCACTACTTTAATCTTGGTGAAAATACACAGTATTGTTTCGAAAACAGCCTCAAGCAACCCTGTCCATTTAGTTTCCCTTTTAACTGTGATGGATGGCATTGGGGCTTCCTTAAAACTGAGGACAAGAGCTGGCCTCTTCCATACCAGTCCGAGGGCAGTTGGGAGCATCACCACAACTCCTGTCCAGGGCTCCACCAATCCTTTCCTAAAGGTTGCTTCATAATCACTGACTTTGACTTTGTACTTCACAAATGCTGAGGATATGTGTGTGAGCAAGAGCGACTTAACTGTTGGTGGTAAACCATCACGCATGCCAGTGTCAAAATTCTGGCTGCAATCAAGCAGGACCTGCTACAGTAGATGTAAAGGTATGGCACATGATGGAAGCAGTGCCAACGTGTGGCTTGGCAGCTAACTTTTTGATCCGGCCAAGTTAAAAATAATAACACAAGCCCTTGTAAGGGTTGTTGTTGCATTACAGCAAAATTTTCTATTATAGTATACAATTGTCATAATGAAGCTACCAAAAACAAAACAGATATAAGAGATGACCCAAACAGGATTGCTAACAAGTGCTTGGATAAAAAAATGTGAACCTGGAAACATTCAAATGTAGTCCCCTGCCTTCCTCTGTATGTAACAGCAACCAAATACTTGCCAAATACTAACAATCACCTTTCCCCCCATTAACGTTGATGCAAAACTCACAGTATTATGACCAGCAAGCTTAATGTTAGGGTTTTCAGTATTTGGCGTCTGAGTTGGGGCCAATGGCATATGAAGCGCAGCAGTCTCATATCCTCCAAAGTCACCCCAATCTTCATCTCTTTGCTGCAGGGGACAAGGAATGATTTGCTTTCTCTATAACCACAGTGAGAGAAAATGAAGTCCTGAAGTAGGAAAGGTGAAGTGTTTCAAACTATGCTGTGCAGAGATGCCAGCAAACAACAAACTAGTGATGCATCTTTGCACTTTGTCCAACCACTGCCACTGAATTTCGTCACCACACCTGGCTGCTTTATGGACATAACCAACTACAGGACTGCCCATTGGCTGCTGTTTATAGACATACACTTAGATGAATTATTTTCCTTGGCACCCACTAAATTTTGGGTACACCTAGCAATGCTCGCTGTATTCTTACGTTGTATTCTTACGTTGTATTCTTACGTTGTACAACATGATTCATCAAGATAGTATTTTTACATAACATACTTGGTCTGAGGAGGAAGGTCCTCCAGGTGCAGATTGGAAACCTGACAGTCCTTCAAAGCCTGAAGTATCATTTTCTTCTGGCCGTTTCAACGAATCTAGGACCCCATGAGGTAAATGACCAGGATTTACTTGTAACTCCTGTTCAGACACACTAGATGTGTTCTTTGTAACGGTAAGGACAGGTTCAAAAGATTCACCTCCTGCGGTGGACTGTTCATCACTTGTAACAACAGGCGAAGCGAATGAAAAAGCAGAGAAATCCAAGTTTAGGTCTAAATTGCCATTTTCATTTGCATCAAACAGAAGCACGGGGTCTGAAACAACATGATCTTGACCGTAGGGTGTCAGTTCTTCGCTGAGGCTCGGGAAAGCGGAGCTGAAATCCCCGAATTCCCCACCGTCTCCGTCGTCAGCGGCCATGCCAGCTAACAATTGTGGAGCCACACCCACTGCGGGGCTGGGTGGGGCAAGCTAGCTGAGATACAGGATGGGCGTGGTTTTCATGCCCAAACACTCTCTGCTCTTTCTCCGCCATACACCGTACCGACCGCGCGCTAGTAGGGAATGATGGAAGAGGCTACCATTAGTCCCACCGCTAACGAAAAAACGGTTTCAATCGCTACAGTGGAGCCTTCGATTCACCTTGCTGTCACCGGCACTGTAACCTTTTTTGTGGGACTGCTCTTTTTTCTTGTCTACCTCCAGCTGTGTATGGTTATCTATTATGGTTATAGACTGCTTTCCTATCAAACTATATTGCTGTTTGACATTTTGTTGTGGGCTGCGCTCCGTCTGACTCTCTACTCTTTTTACTTCTACCATTGTTGCGAGCTGGTTGGCCGCCTCTCCCTGTTCTTTACGTGGTTGCTGGTTGCTTTCCCGTCTGCTCTGCAGTTTATAACACTTGGTATTCTTGTTCACTACTTTGGCGAGGTAAGCTATTGTCATATACCTAATGCAGTATTGCTCCACATGTGTTTTCTTGCTGCCCGGCCTATTTACTGTAGATAATCTAGGGGATATCGTGTTCTGTTCTTGAACACACCCTTATAATATTTACTTTCATTAGATATAAGCGTTGTAAGGGTTTCTCCAATCACTGGACTGGACTACTGGACTCAGCTTGGTCACATATAGTACGTGGATAGTTATATCAGTAGGTATATACCGTATGGGTTGGCTACAAGAATCACCTTCAAACAACTTCACACACCATGGTCCGGTTGACAGCCATAACATTCAAGAGCTGGTCGAGGTACGGCATTCATTATAATTATAGCTATTGCCTTTTTGCATGTGTTTTTATGCCTTAACTCTCGAGCAGGATGATTGTGCTTTTTGTAATGTCTATGCCTTATTAGTACCAAGGCTGTTGGTAGTGTTTGTCCGCCCAGCATATAGCCAGTGGTGTAACAATAGCAGTACATACAGATACAGACATCTGCATGGTCCCAACCCTTATTATTATTATTATTATTATTGAGACTTTACAGCACACAAAGAGACGAGATGTGAAAGGTAAGATGATAGCAATAGGATGGTAGTGCTGAGGGTCTGCTGGAGGTATACACCAGCAGCCTATGACACATAACTGAACAAAAACAAACATACTTAGAGATTAGTTCATAGGAGAGAGGTGTCAAAGTTGGGGGAGATCGGGATAGAGCTACACTTAGCACATGGACACAGGTAGTGGAACGAGCATGGATTGTCTGGATTGAAGTTTGTAATGAAACGATTTCAAAAGAGTTCGTAGAGTTTGGACCTGATAGTAGATACGGAGTGATCTAAATTAAGAAGGGGGAGTGAGTTCCAGAGGCGGGGAAGACAGTTAAAGTAAAAGTGACGAATGAGTTATTAGAAATAGGAGTAGTTTGTCTCAACTTGAAGTGCAAGGCTGAACGAGTTTGGCCAGAGCAGAATGTGACGAAACTAAGAATGTTAAAATGGGCTGATGGCTCTTACTGTGCATGCGTGCCAAGGATACTACTAGTAGTGCTAACTACTACCGAAACACCAGCCCCAGTCTTCCTTATACAATTTTAATTTCCGGAATCTATTCGAAAGTTAGAGTGTGAAACATTAGCGAAAAACCCGATATCCCTATGGAGCAAACCTTGACAAACCCTTGACTGTCCAGTGGACCATAGTGGCATGTAGTTAGTTGCTCAAACCATGAGTCTTGGAGGTGAGTGCTGTCCAGTAATCCAGTTGAGTGTTCCAGTCCCGTTAAAATCCTGACCCGTGCCTCTCTACCCCTGAGGAACCACTCCCTTGTAGAGGAGTCTGTAGGCAGAACCATCAGTTTTGTTTTACTAATCCCTCAGTATCTCACATTTTGTCATATTCAGTTTGTTCTTTTAAGTCATATTTATATTGTGGCACTAAAAGGCATGTAGTTTATATGAACAGCAAGTTTACCTGCATTTATACTGCCTTTTGTGACTAGACTAACTGTCTGTCGGCAACTTCTTAATCTCACATCTCGCGCTATAACATACAAAAAGAATACTAGCATACATGGTACGACAAGCACTTACCTGAAAAGTTAGAGCACTTTTTCTTTACTGCGGCCAGGTCCACAATGTTTTCGTGGTACTATGCGCATAAGCCTGTGCATAGAGAAAAGGCCTCGTAGTAGCTCCCACTTCCCATGCTCCCACACCCCTCTACAAGCACTGAAGTGCAAACCCTCAGCACACTGCGCATGGAGTGGGATATGCATTTACTCGTGGTGTAATAGCTCACGGAGAGTCTGACACAGGCTTGCTGTAGTCATTTCAGGAAAACCACTTTTTTAACGCACTAACTAGTAGGTCTGAAGCGGCTTTAGTATCCCTTATAGGCTGACTCGTAGCCTGTAGCTCCAGAATAGAGGGTGACAGACAGAAAGACAGACAGAAAGACAGACAGACAGACAGACCAAGTACTGTAGCCTTCGCTGTGCATGTGCGCCGAGGACAACCACAAAACCATCATCCATCTGACATTGTCCCCTTGATAATAGCCAATGTTATGTAGCTTAACTTGAAACTCTAATCTTTCCCTCCGCTTTCAAGCATAACATGAATTCACTTTTAACAGCAGGAGATAATGCAAAATCAAACAACTTATACTGTATGTCTGGTTGTTAACCTTTAAAATGATGAACTGTCATATGCTTCTCTTGAACAGAATTTGTATCGTGTGTATGAAAGAAGAAAGGAAATGTCTAGCTTAACTCCTCCCTACAAGAGACTAATGTCATATAGGTGAGTGGCTAATTAACCCTTGCTCACATGCGCAAGGTACTTGGTTTGTAAATGTGTTAGTGTGTCTGTGACTATGTTACTTGATTGTTAGTTTTGCGATATTCATAAAACATTTGCTGCATTTAAAAGTTACGGCGTGAAAATCAAGTACAATATGCAAATTTCCATTCTAAGTTCTCCCCTCCCACATTTTCCTCTCATAAAATGGGGTTACTGACCACATTTTGATTAAACTTGCCAGTTTATTTGGGTCCCATGCATTTCTATGCGGAGAAAGTGTGCATTTAATAGAATAGAAGTCACACACACATCTGTGCATTGTATGTGCAAATATTTTACACGCTATGTACAGTGTTTGTTTGACAAATTATAGGTTCCTGCATGTCCTGTTCCATGTTCAAGTAGCTGACATGCCATAACATGGAACAGATGACTTGCATTAGAACCTACAATTTGTTACACAAGAAAACAATTCCCCACATATATGCAGATGCATGCGCGGCCTGCAAACTTGTTCCGAATTTTATCGACCCCAACGCATGATTATATGCATTATAACAATGTCTAAAGTTATTTGCTTGGTCTTTGGCATGGTATTATTCAAACCATGAAAGTTAGAAAGTGTTGTAAGTAACCCTGCGTAACAATTAGGGCAACCTTTTATTGGCAAGTGTTTTACTCAACGGATTGAAGCTGGAATGGTTGCCAGCTGAATGATCCTGAACTATTTTGCCTGTGTGTGTATGCTTGGGTATGTTATTGTCTGTGTTTTGTGTGCTTGGGTGGGGGAGGTTCTTTCTTTTCCTCTGATATTATTCTTTTAGCTAGTATGCTATAAACATGTTTTTTCATGCAAGAACATTTGCAGACGTGTATTGATTTTCCTGCTATCTAAACCTTGCCTTCTCCTAGATAGCTGCTACATACACTCCATACTTTCTTAGAACACATAGCAAGCTGTTCAACTTATTACTAGTACTTAGTATATAGGGATGACACAGGTTGTCCTGCATTATGCCCATACATTTGAGAGTACATTTCACTTTCAGTTTCATCATCTGACACATCAGTCTGATCCGTATGGTCAAAAAAGCCTGTATATACCCAAGAAATGGCTTAGCCCAAAAATTTATTGCACACCACGCACGTGAATGCAGTAAAAAAGGAAAGGAGACAAGTATGTAAATAAAAAATTCTTCGAATTAAAAAAGTGTGGAATATAGGGATGCCATAAGAAGGAAGGAGACAAGACAGGGATGACCTAGTGCATGTGATGCAGTAGTAAGATGGATGATGGTGGTTACATCTTCAAACTTACATTTCTTTCTCGTGTAAATTTTACTCCACACAAGCCCTATATTTTCACCACTCTTACTCAAGACATGGTGAATGATGTAGTGTGAAGACTGGCAAAAGGATTCTGTATAGAAAGCAGTATTGCAACACTGGTTAGTTGAGCGAACATTGAAGTAAATACAGTCACGATTCAAAAGTGAGGACCTGTCAGAGAGGGCATCAGCTACCAGTCTTACGTGCATAGGAAACGAGTCATAGTCATATCATACATCACATGATAGAAATCACTCGTGCTTTGCGACAATATAGGGCTTGCGTGGAGTAAAATTTACACAAGCTAGAAATGTCAGTTTGAACCATCCATCGTACTACTGCATCACATGCACTAGGTCATCCCTGTCTTGTCTCCTTCCTTTTTATGCCATCCCTATATTCCACACTTTTACCGTGTCGGTCACGCTTAAGAATGTCAATTAGTCACGCTAAGGGAATGTCAATTAGTCATGCTTAGGAATGTCAACGTCCGTCATTCGTAACAAGTCTAGCTTCTGCCATGCGCGCAGATTCGTAGGGAAGTCTGGCTTCTTCGCGCGCAGTCAGTAGAGTGCGCGCACGAGTGGCCTCAGTCGGACTGTTTACACATTGGCTGGCTGGCGCGAGGCAAAATATGCGCGTGCGCATTCCTAGTTTACTTGTAATCTTTACTGTTTACAGTTAGTCTGTCATTGTGCCAATGGTGCAGTTCAGGATCCAGAGTCTTGGTTTTACTGCTCTCATCTAAAAAAGTCAGCACAATTCAGCACTTAAGTCTTTGGTTATAGTGAGTTCAGTAGAGCAAGCAACACCTGATAGGGGGCACTGGCCAGTAGCTGTTGTGAAGTGGCAGAGATGCTTGTTAACATAGAAAGAGCACACAATTCAAACATCTAGGTATGTAAGACTTGCTTCACGGATCCAGATATAGGCAGGAACAAGGCATGAGACAGCGCCATTACAAAATGTAGTCTTATGTTACCAGAAAACTTTAATTGCTTAGTTTACAGCTATAATTATAGCTACTAATGCCATGTTTGTTGTATCACCAAACAAAGTAAGAAAAGCCTGGCCTGCACTGCTTTAGGCCCAGTCTCAGAGGGAGAACAGCCTTGCCTATGCTACTTTAGGCCCTGTCTTAAAGCAAACAGCCTTGCCTACGCTGCCTTAGGCCTGGTCTCAAAGCAAGAACAGCCTTACCTATGTTGCTGTAGTTCTGAATGGCTGTTGCTCTGCCACTGCAGTAGCTCAGAGGTCCAAGAATACAAGCACTGAGAGGATGGTGCTAGTCAAGCATCATTTTCTGATTACAATGAACATAGCAACAAGTCAATAACAACTATTAACAGTAGTTCGCTCAGAAACACCTTTGGTATGACCTTCTCAATTCTGTACATTCAAATTGCACTGATAAACTCTCAGCTTAGTGCTTCCTATGCCTCTCTCTATTTACGCACTATAGCAGAGTGGTTTCAACTGCTGCTATGGTTTTGCTTTTCTTTTCACTAATCATTACAGGCACCTTTATTCCATATTACAGGGTCTTTGGCTGGCTGGTTTGGTTGGGCTCCATTTTATTGTATTTGCTCTGCAACATTGTGTTTAGTGTGCTTATTCATCTCAACTCACTACGGGACAGTGATGGAAACCCTAACCAATATTTGGTTGTACTCAGAGTTGTAACTCTTGATGGACTATTTCTGTTAATGGGAATCACACTTGCTGTCTGCATGTTCATAGTAAGTATATACGTACTGTATCTCACACTGTAATTCAAAACTGACAAGATAACATGCCCAGTTAAGATTTACAACCATATTAACCTGCTTTTTCATGGGTGCCTCTACCAGTAGATATGAGCTTCATGACTGGTTCTATGAAAACATCACAAGCTGATACATAGAGCTACATAGCCATGTACATCATACTACAAGTTTTACTCAGCCATATTCTTTTATAACTTTAGATGTATGCTACAAAACTTGGAAAAGATGTCTTGGAAGCTCACAATTTAAACAAGTGGAAGCCTGTCACCTTCTCTTGTGTCCTTTTTTTATTGTTTGTTTCTCGAGCAATCTATGATTTGATTTCTGTTACCATCACTGTTGTGAACAAGGAGGAGATGCATGCATATGGATTTGGATCTAGCTGGATGGCAACAGATATGGTAAAGTTACGAAGGTGATGTTATTTACGGTAATGGTCTTTTCTCACTTACAGGCAGACTATGAGTTTAAAAGGAAGTATGGTTATGTGTCATACCTATCTATTTTGTTTCTTTGGGAAGTGATTCCTACCTATGCAATTGTCATATTCTTTCGAGTCGCATTCCCATTCAGCACATGCAGAAAGCTATCTCCGGTTTGTTTACCTTAGTTAACGAGTAATGTCTACATAAAAAGTGCCAAATTAGGTTTTATGTTCTTTCATCTGTCTGTTAACAACTATAGTTTTTGTTGCTGAAGGGTGTTTTAATTTATCGTCTGGAAACTCCCTGGGTGTTCATTTCTTAAAGGGTTTGTGGACCTTGAATTTAAATGAGACCAGCGTTGAATACAATGTTGTAGTATGCGTGAAAACATGTCTCGAGTAACTCGCATGGTGTTTACTAAGTGCCCGCGGCGCCGTTTCCCTGCGCAACCCGCGCACGCAGAAAAACAAGTGCGCGTAAATTGGAGTACGTAATAAATAAGTTAGGCATCTCGTTGAAATCTATGCGTGTTAGACGCCCTCGGGCCCTTCACGTAGCGTCCTCGCTGCGCTCGGAATGCTACAATGCAAGGGCCCTCGGGCTTCTAAGGTTTCATGGACTCGCTGTCTAACTATTATATATTTTGATGATAATGACAACCAATAGACCAAAATTTCACAATCTTGTACTGTACACGCATGTAACTCACGTGTTGCTTGCCAGAGTGCCTTGAATTCGTTCATGGGGGTAGGCCATTTACAGCGATTGTCATCGATTTTGAACATAAGTCGAGTGCACACTCTATGTCTGTAGTGGTTTGATCAAGAAATGATATTCTCTGTGTGATTGAGAATGCAATAAACGGTAAGTGTTGTTAGCAAGAAGTTGGTGTAGTGCAGGCATACGTGTGCTGTTTTTGCATAGACTAGTTTAAAAGCTTGGCACCTCTCTAGACTGGAATGGATGGCTGCTATTACATGAGTAGGAATGATTGACAGTGGCCATGGTTATTTTTGGTGTACAGCGGCAAGCTTTTTCAGGCACACCTGAGTTGACATGTGTTCGCAGGCAGGGATGAGTTTGATACTGATAAAGAAGCAGCAAAGCTTGGGATATTGTTGAAGAGTTGATGGCCATTGGCAGCATTGTACAGTGCTCTACATAAAGAAAAAGGAATTATCACTTTTTGATAATTGAGTGATCTTGCAGCATGTAGTGAACATATCAACATGATCCCCAATGTCTGCTGATAAACCTGATGACAGTCGCATGATATCAGCTGACGTGAGTCCATTGATGAAGAGGCTCAACGCACTGGTGTGAAGCTGGTATAGAAGGGAGTCCATATCAACAAGGAACAGCATTGGAAGAGGTCGGATCCCTGTCGCACACCCTGATGGACATTAAAAGGGTTTAAAAGAGTGCCTGCCTGCTTTACAGCCCTCTCTGGGTCATGTACCAACTCCTTTTGAGTCTCTAGCACTTTCCATGCTTTAGAAGGTGCAAGAGTAAAAAGAGAAATTCAATGGCGTTCTCGAGATCACAGAGGCAGAGATACGCATCATCACCCACCCTCAAAAATTTGAACAAGGCCTCCTGGATAGTCATTATTGGACAGAACGGATCGCTGATATACAGTTTGTGGTGAAATATGGAAGTCTGCATCTTTCAGTGGCATTACCATGCAGCGTAGCAAACTCTAGACATTTAGAGAGAACAGAGGTTCCCTGTAGCCAAGTGTGTCACGACCCTTCCCCTTGTATACTAGGATGATCACACCCAATTTGAAACTGGATGGAATGGATTCGAGGCGGATGATGGTGGTATGGATCTGCAGAACCCAGGCCTGCAAGGCATTCTCTGTTATACTTTAGATGCTTTGGACTGGGATTATCAGATTTGTTGGACTTAAGGGACTTCACCGCAGCTAGAACTTCAGTGTCGAAAGTAGGATCTTTGTTTATGCCAAGAACAAGCTTTCGGATTTAGCGCCACAAAACTAGGCCATGAACCGCAGAGGCTGACGTCGTAATTCTTGCCGATTCACGTGGATTCAAGTGATCTTGACCAACCTCCTCTGGGTTTGCATTTCAGTGCTTTCCTTTAACCCTCAGCCGAATCCAAGAAAGTTTGCACTGGATGGTACTATTAGTATCGTTGCTGAGAGAATCTCTCACACGTCACCCTTTGCCGCCGTTTTCAAGGTCTGCATAATGCTATAAAGAGGAGGCCCTCGGATTATACATGCTGGTTAGTCAGGGCATACATCAAACTCAGGGGTGCTGAACCACAGGTTTTATTCATCGTTTGGGTCAAGCCATAGTTCAGAAGACCTCAAGGGTATGCAGGTCCACTGTCTGCTGCTACATAATTGTGTTGTCCACCCTGGTGTGTGCTGGGCAGTCACCTGTATTCAGAAGTGCAGTGACCTGGGCAATATAGTGTTTAACGTCGAGTGCGATTGAGTCGCTGCTGGCGGCGCGGTGTGCTTGTAAGATGTGCGCCAGGTATAGCATGCATGCATAGGTAGAATTGGCATCCCTCAAGCTGACTGAAGGAGTTTAGGGGATTTTCCACTCGCATCATGAGCAATGAGACCCCACCAGCATCTGATTCCTCGTCTTTCTTCCCCTCCAGCACCGAGTCTCGGCAGCCCCTTTCCTCTAATTGTGCAGGGAAGGGAGGACAATTAGAGGAAAGGAGATGGGGCTGGGGCTGAGACTATTTGCTGGAGGTCCTTCTAAAGGACCACACTGTTCATTTCTGTGTATATAGAGCTCTGTAGATCTCGCGTTGTGCGATAGCATGCACACGCGTTGTAAAGATATTTCAGGGTTTGTTTCCATGTATTTTGAATCACCCTTACAATAAAGGATGTGACGACTGCTTACTTTGAGCTCTTAAAGTATGGAATCCACTTCATTCATCTTGACAACCATCTTGTCATACATCCCAAACAAACTCACGAGTTTGAGAGTCGGACTGGACTGTCTTTGACTTTCCAATCGCTGCTTCGTGCCACCAGCTTTCCTCACACATAATTATTGGCCTGGTATATACTTTGTTTCAACATCTTTTGGGTTTAGGAATTTACTTTGGCTACGGAGTGTCTTCCAGCTGATAGGGGTCAAAATCAGACAGTATAATTACAATTGATACAGAGTTCAGCATTGTGTGCATGTCTCCATATGTATGTATGCTTTTCACTCTTCTTGACAATTCATTCATCTTGTGCTAGGTCTTCAAAACAAAGCAACAAAGCAGCCTTCAGCGTTTGTTTTACCTAGCTGCCACTAGGTATTAAAGGTAGTAATAAACAGGTGGCCTGAATTAGATGTCACAAACTCTGTTTCCATTAGGCTCTTGCTTTGAACACATGGAAAAAGAGCAGCAAAAAGCAGTATCAAGGGCAGTAGTATACAACTGCACACACATTGAGCTACACGTACCTTGTACGCACATTCCAAGTCACACTACACCACCTTGTGGTCGTATTACAACCATAAGGTACTTACCCCTTGGCAAAGAGAGGTTGTCTGTTTGGTATATCTTATAAGATACGAGAGTGTGTATCATCCTATTGTTAAGATGTTAGCTAGGGTGTAGAGTAGGAAATTGGCCACCACGGACTGATTCTGTATTCTTGAATGTTTTGTTTCACAGTGTGAATCTTTGATTCTTTAGTATAACAAAATTGTACCAGCAGTAATGGTGTCCGTAATTGATATGTTAATATTCTTTCTGTCATCAGTGCACTGTTTGTAGGAAGAAAACCACTAATAGTGCTGCACAGAGAAGACATTTCTTTGATAATCCAGCTCGATATGATGCTGAAACAGAAGATATAATACAAAGATCGAGGTAAGAGCTTAAGAATTTACCGTCGAAGCTTTTTCATTTGTGCCTCCCAGTGAAGTTTTAGAATGTCCACCAGCTGTATTTTACTCAAGCTAACATGTGCCTCCCAGTGTTGCTGATGTAATCAAAGTTAGTTTAAACCCATCTAATGCAGACACCAATGGGACAAAAGAAATTGTCTAGGTTGGTTAGGTGTCCCACCGTTCTTGGTGTCCTTGTTAGAAATGTGTCCTCATTTTTAGGGGTGTTCTTAGGAAAGGGGTTCTACCTTCTCTGGCGCATATGTTATCCCTTTGTGGAACCAGGAAGCATGATAATATTATATGTTGCATCCAAGGTTAAGGAAGTTAGTGGTGATATAGCCCTGAGCCCGAAAGTCGGGAGTCATATCAACTGCTACATTCCATGACTGAGGTGGATTAAGCAGTGTAAAACCATGGTTCTTATTCTGGCAAGTCAAGGGCACCCTGCATCTGTGCTTGTGGTTTGCCAAGCCCTACTTAGCCTCTTCTTTTATCTAACAGTCAGAGAAGGTTAGACGTGGTCATATGAATTATTATATCGCACATTGACTTGACTTTGGCTATACTCTGGTGGTATACAGAGTGAGTGTATATGCCATATGTACATACCACCCACATCCCTTTTAGCCACCCACAATCATAGCAAATTCTACTTTTTCAGCCAGTTGGCAATTCCTAATCTCTCTGGACCTGTAAATTTTTCACCATCAAGAGCTGGCTATGGTTCAACAAGTGGCTATCTTTATAGTGCTCCTAGCAAATATTCAACGAACAATGCACCCTCTCAGTCATATATGCCTGGAACAACACCACCACAAATTGTTCACTACCAGTCCTTCATTCCTTCAATGATTTTAGTGTGCCATTATGTTGTGTGTGTTTGTGTGCATTTTGTATCTTTATCACCACCAGTGATACTTTTTTAGAACGAACAAGACATCATTCATAACTTCATCCTTGCATTTTTCTATGTAACATGTTTTGCATGTAAGTTACTTACAGAACATGTAAACTAAACAGCTCATGTTTTCACATAAAGAAAGAGAATTAGAGGGAGGGGGACTTCACGAACTATAAACACAACACATACGTAGATAGCGAAAAACACACACAAACGAATACCACGAGTAATAATAAATAAATACATAAACTAAAAAAAAGCACAAGAAGGTGTGAAAGAAAGAGAGGATGGCAAACAAAAATGCAGGGTGCAGTCCCGTGCCACAGCCCACACGTGGACAAGTCATCTCGTGATTAGCCTCTCAACTGCATGTGTGCAAAAGTATGTACAGAAATAGACAAAGAGACAACAAAGGTAAGACTAACCAATATACCATGACCGAAACTCGTGGTCAATGAGGATCAGTAAGGGAGCTCCCCTGATGATCGGCCCTCTCCCCCAGTATATACATCTCTCTTTGGCTTTCCCTCAAAACCCTACTATAATGTGTTGCATAAACCACATCTGCCAAAAACTGGAGGGGCCATATGTGCTAGCTAGCTCAAGTGTACAGCCATGTGCCAGTTTTCATAGGCAGTAGTAGCAAGAGAGATAACTTCAGGTATATATAAATAAGCTAAGATACTCTAAGGGTAACCCATGGGAAGTGCATGATGGAAGAATAGAAAAGTCTTTCATCAGTACTAAGATAGAAGCCCAAGAATAGTCTAGGCATAGTGTGATATCTCTGGACTCCAAGAAAAAAGGTGGAGTGGCCTCGCCCTTTCGGGAGTGGGCTGTGTCGGGAGATTAAAGAGGCTGAAACATGCAGTTCACAATGAACGAACGGGAACTCCCCTGAAGACCAGAACACTCTGTAGAATAATAATTTACAGTAATTCCAGGTTCATCACAAAATATTACCAGTCTAGGCAGCTCTAAGTGAATGTTTTGGCCACTCACCCTGTGTGTGGACAAGTCGCCGCCTTATCTCAAGTAATCCTCATTCCAAAAAACACACACAAGCTAATGCACAAAGAGCACAATAAAGGACCGAGTATAATTGGTGTCAGCTATGGAAGTAGAAAAATTCCAGTACTTATATATAAAGTGAGGAGCAGTGCGAGCATACCTGGGTGCCCTGGCCTTAAGAACCAGGGATGGTCTTGAGCTCACACACGCCTTTCTCAAGGTGAAACTGGCTGTTGTAGAGTCAAATTGACAGAAAACACGCACCTCAGAGTTCAGCACTTAGCTTGATGAAAGAGGACCCTCACAGAAGTAAAATAATTATAGCAGGGTCAATGTAAAGAACGTTCTGTAGCAGTTCATGAATGTAATCAGATGGTAACGTGCTTGTAAAGGGAAGGCAAATCATCACATAAATCCCAGATGCCCTCTGAAACATGTCTCTTCATAAGACCAATTTAAAATTTTGTCTAATAAGCCTAGGAGTGATAAGGTTATGCTGGGCAAAGCAATCAAAATGTACTAGAAATCTGCCCTATTCTTGAGTGCTAAACATGTCCAAAGCGAGTAGGCACATTAATATCTTAAGTTTTATATTCAGAAATAAGCTGTTTTACTTCATGCTTGGTTGTCGGTGTAAATAGACAATAATAACTCGTACTGTAGTATTATTTAACCTACGTAGCTAGGAGGGGCACAATAGGGAAGTTTGTTTCGTACTGGGACAATTGTAGAGGCTCAGTATTGTTAATTATTGTAACTACTCAAAAAACATTTCCCTTGTACTTATAGACAAATACCATGCACAAAAGTTTCATTGGGGTAGTGAGCAGAATTAGGTGTTTATAGTGCAAGCATCTTAGTTAATAAATGCTTGCTCATGCACACTAATTCTATTATTGTTGCGAAGCATGAGTGTGCTCCCTCAATATAATTTGCAGTTTTAGCTTATTGCACAGTTGGTGCCCTCGCTGAAGGCTCCTCCGTTTTGAGTAGTGACTGCATTGCGTGCAGCCCAGTGCATAATTGCTTCAACAGTGTCCTACCATTTTACATCATTCACTCATGTGGCGAGTAATGATGAATTTACACGAGCAAGCGATGTCAGTTTGAAGTCTAGTCATCTGGCGAGAAAGTGCCGAAGTTAGACAAAATGATACTCAACCTCTCTACTACATCAGATCTCAATGACCATAATAAGTATGCTGTGCAGTCATAGCTGTTCAATTAATCTGATATGAATTCCCGAATTGAGAACGGCAAAACTCCACGTGGCAATAGCAAATGAAGTGGGATGTATAGTGATAGCTACAAGCACCAAAAAGAAAGAAACAAGAGGTAGTCACACAGCAAATATGAAAGGTCACTGTACTGTCAGGCCATCTAAATTGTTTTAGACTAGAAATTTAGAAATAGTACCAAATACATAACCAAAATTGGACAATCACAGTACTAAGATCCTATTTATGTTTAGCTATGATAAATTTCTTTATGGCCTCTAGTATCAGAGATAAGGGCTATTTATGGCCATTCTGCTTAAGCAAGTGCCGATCACGATAAATAGAAAAACATGTTGCACCTTTTGGGTATGTCGAGCTGCTACACTTCGCTAAGACAAACTGCTAAACATACTCAGTTGCAAAATTAGAGCTCAAGGCACTGCTAACAATGCACATGCAGAGCTATACAATCTCTCGTGGTTAAAGTCACGTACTGTTGTATTTAAGTTAATGAAAAGTTTATGGCTCAGAAATGAAGTGACAATGAAACAATGGCTTTGCAAATTTGTTTCTGTTTTACTATGAATATAGATATATGAAGAATATGATAAAAACTAATTTGATGCTGGCAAAAAGATTTAGTAACACAATGAGGTATATTGATGATTTGCTGACATTGAATAACACATCGTTTAATTCAGCCATTGATGACATATACCCAGAGGAGCTTAAACTAAAAAGAACATCTGAATCACCAACAACACTGTCATACTTAGATATACATATAACTATAACAAATGGGAAATATTCCACGGCAGTATATGATATAAACGGGATGATTTTAACTTCAAAATTGTCCATATCTAAGTTCCAATATTCCATCTGGACCAGCATACGGAGTCTATATTTCCCAATTAGTACGTATAGGTAGAATATGTAGTGATTACTCGGATTTTACGTTGAGACATTTCAAACTAACGGAGCGACTGATTCATCAAGGATACAGATACTCTGATTTGTGCAGGTCCTTTTATAAGTTTGCTAAAAAGCACGCACAAATTATGATTAAATATAGCTGCGCCATACGCAAACATGTGGAGGATGGTATATGTCTGCCAGCAATGGATAGGTTCAGTTTGCAATGCTGGACGTATTTGCTTGGTTCTAACACTGTTGTGCAAGGATTCAAAAGTATCAACTTTTCTTCTTGTTCAAAATCCATGCAGACCTGTTCATTTAAATGTTGAAGGTCAATCAACAGAATGTGACAAGGTACACTTTTCTTGTTTAGACTAATTTTGACACCAGATGTAATTGACAACGAATTGACAGCTTATCAACAGAAAATACACCTGTTCTAGCAGACACCACCATGTTGTTCACCACATAATACAGGCAGGCACCCCCGATCCCATCACACATTCCCTATATTGTTGCCTGGTGTGCTACTGTTATAGGGAATGTGGCATTTTTATATGGGCTAAAGGTTACTAAAAAAGCAAGCATTCTTTCACCGTGTCCCTGTTGGTTTTAGTAACATTTCTACTTTTATACTGCCACATTCCCTTTAATTAAACTCCACTTGGACTCTATAACGGTGTTGGTTACTCAGTAGCATGACTTTTTTGTATTAAAGTTCAGTGGTTCGACTGCATCAAACCTCCTCGAACCTTCTTGAACAACTTCAGTGCGGAGAAAACAAAGTGTGTAGGGGTCATTCACTGAGTATGGTGAAGGCAACAATATAGGGATTGTGAGATGGGATAGGGGTGTCTGCGTGCTCAAATCTGTTCATTAAACATGCTTCATTTATCCCATCCCTATCTTGTCTCCCTTTCTTTTTATACAATCCCTAATTCGCAGGATTTTTAATTTACTTGTCTCCACTCATTTTTATATACTACTATGTATATCTCAGTGAAAGGGGGCGAGCCCCCTATAAAGATTAATGATAGAGAAAAATGCCTGTTTTCGTCATGGAAATTATGTATGTGTACTGCCATTAGCAAGTTTGAGGAGTGAAGAAGTAAATGCCTGAGGCTATTTGTAGTTCTTCAAATAATGTGGTTGACACCCCCGATCCCATCACACATTCCCTATGGAAATGACATACGCAATTGTACCAAGTTTCATCTCTATGAGTGCTACCGTTAGCAAGTTTGGGCAGTGAAGAGTCCCTGAAGCTATTTGATGTTGTTCAAACAATATGTGGTCATCATGGAAACATGAAGTTGTCATGTAAATGATGTAACATGCATGCATACCAAGTTTCATCTCCATGCGTGCTACCGTTACCAAGTTTGAGGAGAAGTGGCTGAAGATATTTGGTCATCATAGAAACATGTAGTTGTCATGAAAATGATGTAATACGCATATGTACCAAGTTTCATCTCCATGCGTTCTGTTCTACCTTTAGCGAGTTTGAGAAGTGAAGAAGAAAATTCCCTGAGGCTATTTGTTGTTGTGGTCATCATGGAAACGATGTAATACACGTGCTCAGCAAGTTTCACCTCCATGCGTGCTACAGTTAACAAGTGAGGAGTGAAGAAGTCGTTTTAAAGAAAATTGCCTGAGGCTTTTTCAAACAATATGCAGTCGTCATGGAAACATGTAATTGTCATGGAAATGATATAATAGCCATACATACCAAGTTTCATCTCTGTGTGTGCTACCATTGGAAAGTTTGAGAAGTGAAGAAGTAAATTTAAAGAAAATTTAAAGAAAAGCCTGAGGCTATTTGTTATTATTTACAAACATGTACGTTATTTTTATGTTGGCTATTGAATACATCATGTATACAAACTTTCGTTCACGTAGCTCTTACCAATTGTGAGTTACACTGCCACATGTAGTATGCCCATTACAATGTAATGCCTGGGGGGCAATTTTGTTGTTGTCAAATAAGCACCCACAATCTCTTCGCATTACAGATATCTATGTTCCTACAAGTTTTATGTCCATACGTCATTTCGTTTTTGAGCAGTTCGTCTTGAAGAAGATGGAAAAAACTCCCTATCATAGGCCCATGCATGCTAGGTACTATGCCCATCCCTATACTAAGTAGTACCGTACCTAGTTATCTTCCTCAGGAGTAGCAAACACATAAACTTGCCATAGGGGGTTTGGTTTGCAAAGGTGTCATCATAATACTTCCCTTGAGTATTAGTGATTGGCGAGCGGGAGCTAGTGGTGCGATATTTGGCGAGCAAAAGCGAGCCTACAGTGGTTTCAATACCGTAATGTTCACTTCACTCGCAAAAAACTGGCAGTACGTCGTCCAACTTCGCATGCATTTGGATTGCATACTGCCTATGGGGTGCCTAACCGAGGCTGCCTTCATGGTTCGAAGATGCAAGCTAGGATGGCTTGTTGAAATACAGTCATTGTGTGCTCGCTCGCTCACTCCCGCTTGCCAATGCATAGGCCTACAAGTACATGTAAAAGTAAAAAAATCCTGCAAATAAGAAGTATAATAGGGATAGTTGCAAGATAGGGATGGGATACATGAAGCATGGTTTTCTAAGGGATGTGAACGCGGTGACACCCTGACCCATCACACAATCCCTATATTGTTGCCTGCTTTTTTACTCCGGATGGTAAAATGACCCTTCAATTTCCACTCAATTAGTAACGCAACCTTGTTGTGACCCGTATTCTTAAGGTCATCATAACGTTGCATGCTTAATATTTCACCTTGACAACAAGTTTATTATTTCCTAAGGCTGTTTGAAATAATTACGATGACGAAATGTCATGGATATGATGTGATGCACGTGTCTATCTAATAGTTGTCGTTTCCAAACATGTGAGAGGAATGATTTAATACCACGTATACTTTCACCTGCGTGCGTGCTTTTTACCTTTAGAAAGTTTGGAGAGTGAACTACGCTATTTGTTAGAGTTCACAAACATGTGTTGTTGTGTTTGGTGTGTATACAAACTTTCATTCACAGGCTATTCGTTGTTAACCCTCAGCACACATGCGCAGCGAGAGGTAACCGTACTTGCAATTAGTCCGCAGCTATTCTGGCAATGCAGGCTACCATATCTATCAACCATCGAGCTTTTAACTTGATAACCAAGCTCAAGTACTGCTCATTCTACCAAAAAATCACCAAACCTCTGCTTTTTTTGTGAGAACTTGTGATGCATACATTTTGGGCGACATTTTTTCAAGCAAACTGCAGTTTGGTAGGTATGAGCTCCGAGGCAGCCCATGAGCAATACGAATGTCCTCAGAACTTTTGCAAAATAAACGCCAATCTCTTTGCATTGGCTACAGATATTATCTGTTATTCTTTTTTTGAGCTTTCCGTCTTGAAGTAGAAGACCCTATCATAGCCTGATGTTTGGTATATACCATGCTTATGCCTCTGTGCGCATGCGCAACGCAGACATACGTAGTCAATGGGTGTTTATTAACATGAGTTGTACCATTCATTCGCTTTAAATAATGATATAAAAAGGTATAATTCTGCTATAATGAAATTTCATAGGATAAATTAGATGCTAACATCCTCTCAATATCTGTTACTGTTCCATTTTTCCGTGCTGCATAATTTTCTATCTGTGGAAAGAAAAATGTTTTCGATTCATGGTGACCCAACAAAGGTTATATCAGTGCATAGAAAAAGGTTTGGGTTTGTTTTGACAAAGTGTCTGTTAATTGGCCTGACATCCTAACAAGCTGTTCTGGCAGATAATCTGCGCATGGTTGAAGCTGTACCAGATAAGAAGCAGTCATGTTTCACAGCCACACAGATGCTACTATAGCTATCACAGGCCCTCCTCTCTTCTAACTGCTAAGAGACTGCTCTAAGTGACTGCTGAGAGACCGGTATATATATGGGTGCTATACTTCCTACTGGGTGCTATACTGCACAACTACGCGACTACACAGATGTATAGCAATATTGACTGGCAAGAACGTCCAATGACCAACAGTTAATGCGAGCACTGGGTTACCTAGTAAAAATGTGTTAATTGCTTATGCAAGTAATCGTCTGGAAAATTATATACAGCTCATTCTAGTGTCACCACTTCCCCGATTGCGGACAGGTAACAACTATGAAAGAAAACTTGCAGTTTTATGTGACAAAGATGTGCTGCGTCGAATGCAATTTGGAATCAATGGTGGTGCTGTTCGTTTGCCAGAAGGGAGCGCTTTGTACTAGTTTGGCGAGCTGGGTAGAAGGTCAGCTATAGCGATTTGGTTACAATGTGTCTCAGTTGGTTCCACCTCCCTGATTCCCAAATCAATCCATAGACACTGTCACGGGTTCATCTAAGAGAACACCGTTGACGTGTGCAGGGCTAAATAAAGTTGCCTCCACAACTTCAGTCACTATGATATCTCAGCAATCAAGACAAACGAGTTCACAGCATCTTAGAGATATGCATTCCTCCTTGGCTTAGTTACAGCAGTTACTCTGTAGGGGCACTGATATACCTATGGGTTCTTGTGTGTGCAAGGCCTGTGAACGTAGTGTTCGACGGGGATTTGATAGTAAGTAGGAGACTTCAAGTATTGCTGTGTACCTGGTTTCAGAGCATAGCTGTAAGTTTGCTCATTTTCACATGATGATGTGAGGCAACTGTAAGTGAGGATGTAGTTAAGGTGTACAGCGCATTTAACCTGCATTTACAACATTATTATGCCTTCTATTCCTACTGCGGGATTAGATGTGAGTGTGCATTGTGTGGCAACAAAATCGAGTGCTGTGTAGGTGTTGACCGACATCGAACATTGTTACGTGAAATGGAAAACTTTGAAGCACATTTGACTACAGAGAGTGCTGTGTGCTGCAAAAGTTTGTTACAGCAATTCAGTTAAAATACTTTTAAGAAACACCTGGCCGAGTTCACTCTAGAAACATACATCATGCATTGTGCATGTCACTCTCACTGGATATTGTAGGTCAACACAGGTTGTTGAAGTGATCGGAGTGTTTAGCAGAATTCAATTCAAAGATAAGTTGCCATCCCCATTATTGATGCCCTGTGGGGGGCACTGGCAGTGTCTCAGACAGCATGAGACTTATATTGTTTATCACAATAGTTGAAAAATAATAGATGGGGAACTAGAGTGTGATTGGGAGGCAGTGAGACAATAACTAAGCTTACTTTTCGAGGTTGCTGGTGTTGGAGTGTTCCTGCATGCAGCAATTGATGCAAGTTGAGTGAAGAAGGGGTCCTGGTTGTATGTAGGTGTAAGTACTGCGGTAATATTGCAAGTGCATAGCAACAAACCTCAGATGCGATAGAAGAGGAGGATCTGCTGCAGGATCACTTCTTGGGGGATTATGGGAAAGTGTGTTGTAAGCTGCCCAACATTCCACAGCTCTGACCACCAGCAGCAGCCATTTGATAAAGGGGTTCAGAGATTGACACAAACAGTGCTCTGTGCCTACTTCACACAAGCGTAGACAGTTCTCCAGCGAATGATAGCGACGTGCCAAGCGGCTGCTGCTTGAAACAGGGCAAGTAGACTGCATGCATAATTTTACACAGTTGCTAGATTAGTTTGCGCTAAGAGCCACTCACCACTAGGAGTGAGCCTCAGGAGTCTTCCCAGAAGTCGAATTGTCACTGATTTAACGCAATAATTTTTGTATATACGTATGCGAAGTTGTTGGTTGATGGTAGAGACCCCATCTAGCTTCTCTTGCCATGCATCTAGGTGGGGTGAGTAAGAGGAAGCAGTAGGTCCAGTGTTGGACCCTGGTCGTGGCCCCAGTCACACTCCACCTTGTTTAAGGGAATGTCAGTGATGGTGGTTGTCAAAGCTGAAACAGCATAACACAATCACAGGAGGTGCCCGCCCCACTGATAAGCCGTGCGCGACAACAGGCTATACCTTCTGCTTCACTGCAAATGGCTAGAACACCTGTTGTAGGGGTAGAGCGCCGCCCATCGATGCAGAGACAGCGGATGTTAGTTGGATGCCCTAGTTCTGAATAAAATGGCCGAAGTGAACAAACTCTAATTAACCCTCGGCGCGCATGCGCAGCGAGGGTTACGGTACTTGGTTTGTGAGTGTGTGTGTGTGTGTGGGCGGCATTGCTTGGAAAAACGCTCGTACCCTGCGGCTGTCAGTTGCTCAGCTATTTCCCGAAATGGTACCTCGTTCCTTACTGCTCCTCAGAGTTGTTCTCACTGGTCCAAACCTCCAGCAACAGGGCGACCTCCCTGTCAGCCCAAGTATGCAGCTGTCTAGGCCTACACCCAAAAGTTCAGTGTTCAACGATTTAGCGCATGCGCGTACTTGCAGAAAACTGGGTTGAACCCTACCTGTGGGGAGGGTCGAACCCTGAATACTAACCCGGGCTCGACCCCCTTTTTTTTACTAATGTGAAATGACCATTCCGCATTCAACCCGGGTTCACCTCGCTATATGAATGGGGGTGTCTGTGGTAAGATGAATGGGAACTGACTTTACCTTCGTGTTGTACAGTACGCTAATGTGCGCTAGGTGTACACCTAGGTACAACAGGTTTTGTACTTACTTGGTCATGGCATAACTTTCCAACAGAAAAGTAGTGTGATTTAGGATGAGATAAGTAAACTCCACACACAGATGCTGCTGGAGACATGGCCAATGACTCAGTCAAATGAATTCCACAGTTTTCTGCTACACAAAGTGTGTTCCACAGTGTTCTTTTCTCAGTATGATCAGGTTGAAAAGGATATCCGGGAGCAGGGCGAATTCCCTAGGAAATAATGTAACACTGACAGATAGGACTAAGGGTCTCAGGGCCTGACAGTCATTTCTGCCATTCAAAGGCATCCCAATGCCTACACCGTACACTAAAAGACTAGGCTACTTACTGACTTGTTTTAAGTAAGACTCAACAGATAAAGCCTGGGCACAAATTGCCTCAAGTGTACCAATTTGTATGTATGTATTCCATGATGCATTACAATGCTGCACAAGCGTAGAGCTAAGTAGTTTAAATCGCGCAATCTGATTGGTTCATGCGCGGACTCTAATTCGGGCAGAGTCCAGAAATAGAGTCCGCCAGACTATAATTCTCACGCATGCGCACTCGTATTCAGTCCATGTGCTTCACCATGTATGATGCTGAGACTAAGCTACTCTGTTGTCTCCTGGCTACTTCTTGAGGTTGAAAGTGGCAAGAACAGCTCGCGTCTCTCCGAAGATGTCGAAGCCTGTCATCATTTCTCCAACGCGCGTTTGGTTTGAATGAATGCGTTACCATGTGTTGCCATTAGGAGCAAAGCGGGAGTGGGAGTGGCTGGCAATGTTGACTCGTTGCGCACGCGCACTTGGTTGTTGGGCGGGGTCTTGTGAGGACTCGTATTCGTCGCTTGCTGCCAGGAGAACAGGCTCAGGCTCAGCCTCATCGTTGTCTGGTTCTTCAAGCCAGTCGCGGACAGTCTCTACGAAGATATCGAAGCCTGTCGCCATTTCTCCAACGCGCGTTTGGTTTGAATGAACCATAGCCCATAGCTCTAAACCGGTTAGACGCCTCGTAATGGAAACTACGCGCATTAGAGCGCCTTGGGGGTCCTTAGTAACAACCTCGCTGCACTCGAACGCCGACAGCTCAGGGCCCTGCGGCTCTCTAATGCGCGTAGTTTCCTGGACTCGGCATCTACCCTATATATAGAGAACAGCTGTTGAGCATGTTAGTTAAAACCTTGTAATAAGTATCATTTGAGTAGATACTAATGCTGTCCCATCCTTAAATCTACTCATGTGAAAATGGCGTCAGTCCGCTGACTCAGCGGATCTGCTGCTAAGTAAACCCGTGCATAATCCATGGTTCTCAAGTCAGAAACCCATGGGTTTGGAAGGTATACGGGCAATACCCTAGGTGATTATAAGTACTGAACGAGGGCAGTACAGATAAGCACCAAGGGTATAGACCCGTATGCCTTCCAAACACATGGGTTAACCTATTTGTAGCCTAGAAAACTCGCACAGTAGTCTCATGAAGCCAGTCCACAAGACTACTCCGACAGAATCCCGTGTCGCCACTTCGAAACAGTATGAATTGCGTGCCATATTCCCGACAGCTACGTGTCAGCATTTGCGCAAGCGAGAATTAGCTAGAGCCTGAAAAAACAAGTCCCCAAGGAAGCAAAAACCCAACCAGCGACAAAACTAGCGTCTGTAGCTCCTGAGGTTGCCAAGCGCACTGTTTTGAACGAAGTTCTGCTCTGCCCGAGCGGTATAGGCCACTGGCATGCAATTAACGCTGGTATACCGGGAATATACTTCACCAGTGTCAGCAATGTTCAGTGGCGGTTGCGGTTACTACAAATATGCTTTTGTCGGAAGCTTTGATTTCTATGGCGTGCAGGCTACAATTTATACTCAACTAACAGTCTAGCATACACCCGTGCATGTGCCTAGGTTGCAAAAAAGTGTGTGTGTGTCCAAACTGCCCATTTTGATTTTGCCATTTAAGGTTGAATGTATATACTGCTCCAATACTGGTATCTTAATAACATATACCACCTTATAATGCTGCTTGTGAAGGTCTGTAACCGTAAGACTCTCTTCATGAGAATAACCCCAGTATTCCCTTCTTACTCTTTCGTGAAGGTGTTCAGCAAAAGCCTAGAAGGATCATACAAATGTAATACACGGTGATAAAATTTATCGGTGTTCTAAACTAAGACAGTAGATGCTGCAGTCTTTCAAAGCCGTTTTAACCAAACATCACTGAAAGTACTAGGGGAGTATTTGTTTCAAAAACAAACAGATTACTCTACTGTGCATGGCTACCACTGCGCCTCCCCCCAACGCCGATCACAAAGACTGCAAAGTCCAACTCATCGGCAGGAGAAGTGTCGCCACATGCCCTTCAGGGGCTCAGCCAATTTTAGCTAACATATAGGTGTGGATTATGCATGTTAACAGCTCAACATAACTCTCAAAGTTGGCTTTCGTTCAACTATATTATGTGTTCTATACTGTACCGTGTGTGAAAGTATACTTGCTTGGCTTGACCAGGACACATGGGTTAGTTACCTTCAACGGGGATGCACCAAAGGGGTCTACGATACTTCATTTGTAAGTCTGTCCGTCTGCTCCGCTAAATGGCGCATCTGGCTCTATTGCACGCTCAATAAAGGACACTAAGGCTCGAATATGATAAAAAAGCCCTATTCTATTCTAAATTGCTTACGAAATTTAGAGTGTGTTATGGTTACTGCTGCCAAGTCCGCCATTTTGTTTCTTTTTCATGACTGACACACATGAATTTTCGCCACACTTCATGCATTAGCCTGCGCACAGGCGTTAGTAGAAAAAAGATCCCAAACCAATACTCCAGTCTAGTGGTCAAAATGCTCATTGACAACGTAGTGCTACACGGACTCTGCGGGTGATTCTTGGTCTCTTGTGACAGAGTGCCAGATCTCCATTTGAAAGCCTAGTGTTCACTTTTGTCATGTGATGCAAGATCTAATTAATAAGCAACGTTCAAATTTTACTGACATTCAGCATGGCCTAGATAATTGGGCAGAAAAACCGTACAGTACTAATGCTACAGAGAAACACGATAAACAGTGCAAATAAGAGACAGGAACTTGTATTTTAGGTCAACTACTGAGCCATATTCTACGCACACAAGATACATATAAAAATGATCCACTATCTTTGCTGATCAAAATGATCATGTTCATATGAAGTCATGCGACTGGCATGTGGCAACAGTGGCTGCTGAATAAAGGTCCTTCCGAAATCGGTTAAGCTGATTATTTCCAGAATTAAGCAGTATAAAGGGCTAAATTGTTACTGAAAATGGAAACTTAATTGCATTCTTGCACTGGGACCTATTGTTCAGTATTTAAAAATTCACCCTTATGTCCTGACACATTCCCTTTAAGAACTCAAACTCGATAAGCACAATCTTAGTATACAGACACATTTTTGAGTGCAGCAAAAAAATTATCACTGCGACAAATATCACAGCACACATAAGGCTTGTGTGTAATCGGTGATTTGGATGATTTTGCAGCCATCTTTACTAGTAAATAAACGCTCTACATTGTCTCCCAAATGTTGCGAAGAGAAGCGGAAAACCGAGCTTGTCATCACAATCGAGTCGGTTTCGGCTGCAAGGTGATGAAGTAAAAATGGGTCCCGTGACATGTGCGATGAGAGCCTATTACGTAGTCCTATCGCTAAACATTCTACACAGGGCCTGAGCACCGCTTTCCATGCTGCGGTTTCCCCCCCAAAGAACATGGTCTCTGCTCCCCAGGATTGTGCAGAAGATCACAGGCTGCTTTATTCGAGTTCGTATCCTGCCTTCTTTGTGATGTTCAGCATCATGAAGATGGGTCTATAGTACATTTATTTGGGATGTTAAAAATACATCCGGGAGCTAGTAAAAATGGTTGCCAAATCAGCCTAACCCCGGGGGACAAACCATTTTGCTGAATCCACGGCCCTTATGTGTTTTCTGTACTGAAAGATGCCCCTGTAGACTAAGATTGTGCATATCAAATTTCAGTTTGTAACTCCCACTAATAGGGAAATGATCAGTCTAACTGATTTTCTGATGGACCTCCATTCAGCAGCCATTGTTGCCACCAGTCACATGACTTAATATCATTAACCCTCGGCGCGCATGCGCAGTGAGGGTTACAGTACTTGGTTTGTGAGTCTGTGTGTGTATCCGTTCCCAGTTTCTGCCACTAGCCACAACAAGACCGCCAAAAGTCTACACTAACAGGTTCTGCGCTAATTTTAGTTTTGATTTTAAAACTGGCGATTATCATGAAAATTGTGTTCGAATGGTAAAAATACTGCATTCAAAAGGTATGGCAAGTGAACAAGCCAATATGCTAATTAGTACAGGCTTAACTCGACCGCGTCTGCTTGCTCTGTGTATCTTGAAGGCACAAGAAGTCACAATGAAGGGTGTGTATTGACTCCCGCATGCTATCCACTACTGTAGCAGCCCGTGGCAGACTCTCCTCCAGTTAATAATACTAGAGGGACACCACGAGAAAACGCACACTAATAGCCCAGCCCATCAATTAGTGGTACCACGCATGCGCAGTTAGCCGAGGGTTTGCACTTTAGTGCTTTTCATTAACCCTCGGCGCGCATGCGCAGCGAGGGTTACAGTACTTGGTCTGTCTGTCTGTCCGTCTGTTACCACGTTTTCTGCCACGACGCGCAACAAACAGGTAAAACAGCGACACCAGCGGGTTCAGTGCTACACTGGCTTTATTTAAAAATAAGCGATTTTCGTAAAAGTGCCGCGTTCAGAAGTTATGGCGTGAAAACCAAGTGAACAAGCCAATATGCTAATTAGAACTGGCTTACCTCGACCTGATCCGCTTGCTCTGTGTACCTCAGAGGCACAAGAAGCCACAACAAAGGGCGTGTATCGACTGCCGCTATCTACTACTGTAGCTAGCCCGTGTCACACTCTCCGCGAGCTACTAGCGGGAGATCACGAGTAAATAGGCCCAGCCCATCAATTAGCGGTACCGCGCATGCGCAGTTCGCCGAGAGTTTGCACTTGAGTGCTTTTCATTTTGATCAGCAAAGATAGTAGATGATTTTGATATGTATCTTGTGTGTATAGCATCGTGGCTGAAATATTGACGTAAATCTCAAAAAATGCAACTTCTGGGATGTGGTCTCGAAGCCTGGTAAGGAACCTCGCTATGCCTATTAGCTTTTCGACCACATCGTTTAATAATTCCGGAAATATACTCGCAACAGTCCTTTAACTAGTACATGTATAAATCTTGGTAACAACACGAATATAAAAATGAAACAAAATTGCACCTCGGCAAGTCTGTCTGCAACTGCTTTAAGCATTATAATAGAGTAGTCATCATTCTGCTCCTTATATCTGAAGAAAAACAGATTATGTTACTGACGCACACAATACATTAATCGCTATCGCTAAGATGATGCTAGATTTATTGTGCAGAATAAACAAGCTACAGGGCTATGGTTAGTAAGCCGTGACATGTCGCAGGTGTCAATAGTAGGTGTAAAGAAAACTGAATTCTCTGTGGCTACGGCACTGTAATATCAGTGTTGAAATTCTCATTTCACAGCTGCGAGAGGGAAAATTGTTTTCCCAGACTAAAACGGCCTCAGGAAAAAACCTTTTTAGTGAGCAACTTTCTGTAGCACTGTCAGGTTTACTTTTGCTTTCTCATAGGAGCAGAGCAACACTAATGTGACTAGGCAGTGCTAGAGAGAGAATCTGTATGGTTGACTCGTGTTCTCTGTGGTGCTTTAATACAGACACCTCTAATGATGACTGGTACTAGTCCTTTTCGTAAGTGGTTCAAGTGTGGCAGCAAACAATCCTACTTGGCTCTTTGCAGTGCTTCTTCTCTGGCAGCAATGACAAACCAAAAGCTTTCCTAACATTTGCTTGCATTCTTGAAGCACAAAAAAAGCTGTTTGGTTTTGTCTGCCATTGTTGCTTTTCGAAATGATATTTGCTTGGTGACATGACGTTACTGTGGTAATTGGTGAGTTTCACGTCACAAAGGGAAAAACCAAATAAGCATCTATAGGTGGTATGTTGCAGTTTACGCTGCCCTCCCCTACGGCCAGGATAAACAAACCTATAACTCATGTGCCTACGTTGCGTAGGTGTCAAAAAATTTTCTCAGAAATTGGTGCACGACTTGTTCTTCGCTACTATGTGTAGTGGCTTTCTTTGCCTTGTACGGCATGCCCAAGCGTATTAGATCCTATTCCAGGGATGTTGCCAAAGCACGGTACAGTGGCGATACGCTGCTCTTGATGTCCACACTTTACTGTTATTTTGGATAGAAAATTTGTATTTACGGTAACATGTGCAATCACGCGATCACACGCCTTACTATACACATAACATGGGTTGGCACAGCGTACGCGGGCAGGCAGGGAGAGAGCTCTTTCAGACTCCTCTGCATCGCCCTCCACATCAGACTACAAACGGCTAGCACAGCACCGACAAGGTTACCACCCTGCGCGTTGGCGGATGAATACCAGTTCCTCGTGCCTGTTGAAGACAATGAAGGCAAGGTGATTGGTTTGCTGTGCTCCTGGTGCATTAATAAGACTGATGCAGGCACGTGGACCACGAAGCCCGCACAAGCATTTGTAAAGACGTGATAGCTCGGCACAGTAAATCAGCTATGCATCGTGAAGCCATCGAGAAGGAAATGCTCTATAGGTAGTCGAGTTGTGATGGTGGAATCGCACGGGTCTTTAACCGACAGGTAACGGCTCAGAGAAAGGCTGTTATAGGTGCCATGAAAATTATTAATTGGCTAGCTAAGGAGGAAGTACGAGTCTCTGTTAGACTTAGCCATTAGCCTTGGTTGCAACTACTTAAAAGAACTTCATGTTGGTGAGAATGGCAACTACCACAGTAGACAGATAGTTGGAGAGTTGTTGCAAATTCTTTCTGCTCAAATCGAGGACAACGTACTTCAAGATCTGGCTTCAAGTAGCTACTTCGCCATCATGACTGACAAGTGCATTGACAATTCTGTCCTCAACCAGCTTGTCCAGGTTGTGCGTTATGTTTGCCAACAGGTGACGTCATGAATAGCTTCTTGGCCATTGTTGACCTCCAAGATGGAACTGCCGACAGCATAGAGACTGCTTTGGTAAAATCACTGAGCAAAAATCAATTGATGTCAATCAACTAAGGGGATTCAGCAGTGATGGCGCTCCTGTCATGACCGGTGCAAGAAGTGGGAGTCGCTATCGGTTAAAAGACCGATTCCCAAAATTGATCAGCATTCACTGTGTCAATCACCAACTTGCGCTTGCTGCTGCACATGCTACAGATGGCATTCCTTACCTTGTTAGGTTTATGGCAACACTATATACAAAGATTGTTCCTGTTCTATCACAACACTCCAGTTCGAATAGCTGCTATTCAAGCGGTGCTAGATGATCCCATAATCAAGCTCAAACAAGCCAAAGATGTCAGGTGGCTTTCGCATGAAGCAGCAATATCATCGATTCTACGGACAATGCCATCGTTGATTGCTTGTCTTGAGTGAGAGGCTAGTGAACGTAAGGAACCAGGAGCTGTTGGGTTGGTTAAATCTGTGAAGACATACTATTTCATTGCCTGCTGCAAGTTACTAAGCATGATTCTCCCCCACATGAACAGACTGTCACTCTTGTTTCAGAGCGAGGATGTTGAACTTTCTGCTATACACCACACTTGGATGCTACCATTCATGCTATTTGGCTATATCGCGAAACAGAGATCGAGACAGATCAGTTAATTGAGAATGAGCCATCTGAATTTGGAATTGAGGTATCCCAGGCAAGGAAGGATAAATTCAGGGAGACCATCCAGAGACACCATAGGACTGTTCATGTTGGGTAGGTAGCCTCCTATGTCAATCCTTGCTTTCCCCTGATGACATACCACATGTAGTCGCAAATAGGGCAGGTTCATACCTATATGCACTCACAATCCTTGCAAAGCTACTTTTACTGGCTGAGCTAGTCCACCTCATCTGCAGGCGTGGGAAGACTATTGTTCATACGTAGCTTCTGAGGTGCAGCCAAGGAAGTTGTAATAAAGTTATTGGCCAATAAGCCATTGCTGACAGTATACTAAATATTACTAGAAGACAAAATGTCGTCTTAACACAAAAAGCTCACATTGTATTACAAACATACTTGGCACAAAGTTGTTCTACTCCAAATCCAGCAGAGACAGCAAACATTCCAATGTAATCCTCTTTTTCAATGTGATTTGGGCAAACAAAGTCTGAAAGGCAGCAGTAAATAGTCCCCTCTTTCCTTTTCTTCCTATGGGTGCAAGGTAAGGATGAGAGACAAAAATATTACGTACAGATTATGAGTGCACCGACAGTCTTAAGCTTATGACACAGATCTGCCACTCAAAAAAGCCCATCATGGTTTTTTAACACCCGAATGACCTATGTGACACTTTCTGTAAATTATGTCAGTAAACGACATTATTGTTACTTGTCCGCAAATTGGTGGTGCTCGTGGAGAGATTAAGCCATATGGATGTGCAAAGATATAAAATGTGTGACCATTGCAAACCACGGATGACCAGGTTCATTCAATTGAGCTACGCACAAAATGACACTAGCTATGAAACATACTCATACACATACTTGCTGTCTAAGTCCGTAGAGGGTTGCTATTCTCTCGGTCTTCATATCATTCAAAACCACTACATCATCACCGAGAGAATACGCAGGAAAGAGACCTATAACTCCATGAGCCTTCACGGGTTTATCTTGACATATCGTATCGAGAACATGTATGGCTTCATCAAACACTTTCTTTGCCTCAAAACCTGAAATACAGCACATTAAAGAATTGGACTTGTCAAGTAAACATAAAGGCAAGCATAATTAACGAAGGAATGTACACAGAGATGTACACAACCAGGGTCACAATCATGAACAGAACTGGCCTAGGAAAGTTCATATCAGCTTGTTCATTTGCTTTATAAGGTAGTAACCATTGTACACAGTGGAACCGACTACACTCTGCACTTTTGGCGAGCACTTCACCCACCACCAGAGCAACTCAGCAGGGGTTAAAAAAACAACGCAAGACAATGGCAACCCTTCAATAACTGTGCTATGTCACAGTACACTCTTACTCAGCATAATATACAAACAGATTGGGGTAATATTTAGATGGACAAGCCTAAGCAAATGCAAACACCAAAACTACACCTAGTCCGATTTATTTCTCAAAGGAAAAAGAGCAGCACTCTAGGCTAAGCTAAAAGGGCAACTGAGATTGTACAGTTCCACTCTAAAACCTAATGTAGACTCTAAAACGGTGTTGATTACTCAGTAGCTTGACTTTTTGCTATAGGTCCTGACATTATTATTGTACTAGTGAATGTTCAACACTTCACCTAGGCAACAATACAGGACTTGTGTGATGGGGTTGGGGTGTCAGCACTGTTTGTTAACTATGCTTGTTGTATCGCACCGTCTGCCTTTCTCTTTACACTATTCCCATATGTTAAGTTTGCGGATTTTTAAATTTATTTATAGATGCATCCAAACATTATTGTATACTACATATATTTCAGTGAAAGGGAGCAAGCCCTCTAAAGTTAATAAGGAAGAAAAATGCTTGTGTAACATAATCATCATTGAAATGATGTAATGTGCATATGCACCAAGTTCCATCTCCCAGCGTGCTACTGTTTACAAGTTTAAAGTAATTAATTAGGCCATTTGTTGTTCAGATGGTCATGCAAGTGATGTAATATGCATGCGTACCACGTTTCATCCCCATGCGTGCTACCGTTAGCAAGTTTGAAGTAATTGAGAAAAATGCCTAAGACTATTTGTTGTTCAAACATTATGTGGTTATCATGAAAATGATGTAATAAGCACGCGTACTAAGTTTCTTTTCCATGTTTTCATCCCCATGTGTGCTACCATTAGCAAGTTTTAAGTAAAAATACCAGGCTATTTGTTGTTCAAACAATATGTGGTTATCATGAAAATGAGGTAAGACGCATGTGTACTTAGTTTATTTTCCATGTGTGCTACCGTTAGCAAGTTTGAGGAGTAATTGTGGAGAATAATGCCTGAGGCTATTTGTTGCAATATGTGGTCAGGTCATGAAAAATGTAATAGCCAAGCGTACCAAGTTCCATCTCGATGCGCGCTACCGTTAACATCTTTGAGGAGCGAAGAAGTAATTTCTGAAGCTACTTCTTGTTGTTGTTTACAAACATGTATTCAAACACGTTGTCGTAATGGACATGACGTCATATTCATGCGTACCAAGTTCCGTCTACATGCGTGCTACCATTAGGAAGTTTGTGAAGTGAACAAGTAATTAACCCTCGGCGCGCATGCGGAGCAAAGGTTACGGTAGTTGGTCTGTCTGCCTGTCTGTCCACTGCTATTCTGGCACTACCGTCTACGATGAGGCCAATGAGTGGCACCATCGGCTTCAGAACAACGAGGACATGGATATGAATTTGGCGATTTTTCTGAAACAGCTGCGTTCCAGAGATATGGTGTGAAACTGAAATAAGTGTAGCAGAGCATAAACATTCACACCCATTGTTATCAAAATCCATGTCAGTTGGTCATGTCATGGTTCTGTTGTATAACTACTAGCTCTCACCCATCATCCTATTTAAGCTAAGTGTATAACTGCCAAAAATACTTTCTGAGCCGTACTACACTGGTAGCAGAGGATGGTTGACCGCCACGTCTGCTTGCCGAAGCCCTTCGTCAGCGGGGACGCAACCGAGTGGTTCAAGCGGTTCGACATCTGCAGTACGGTGAACAACTGGAACAATGCTACGAAGGCTCTCAAACTGCCGACTCTACTCGAGGGAGAAGCCCTCGCTATTTGGCTGGAGTTAGGAGAACGTGAGCGAAGCGATTAAGGGACAGCCTGCTCCAGGATTCTTGAGGCTATGACACCTATGGGGTTCGTCTCCCTCGATGCCTTCCACAACTGCAAGCTGTGCCCCGGGGAAGTGCTATCCGTCTTTGTGCACGAGCTCAAGAAGTTGTTGGACCTAGCCATGCCAGACCTCGATGACGCTGAGGGGCGCCCGGGGAGGGCAACGGACGCCCCGCACGTCAATGAAGCCCGGCGTCGTGGTGGTGGCCGTGGTCAGGAATAAAGCGGCCACCACCAGGGGGATCATCGGTGGTGTGGAAGCGGAGATGATGTTGGAATCCGGATCGTCTGTGTCGTTAGTTCGGCAGGAAGTGCTGTCGCAAGCACCCAAGATGCCGTCGGTCGCCAGCGCTGAACCAATACAGTTAGTTACGGTGTCGGGAGATCCTTTAAGAATACTGGATCGTGTCCGAGCACCGGTGAAGATCGGAGACCTGGAGCTCATCCATGATTTCGTGGTGGTTACAAAAAAAAAAAGCTTACCCCTTGCCTCTACCAGATGAAGTCCAAGATCGTCTTGCGGGTTCAACTATATTTTCCACACTCGACCTTCAAAGTGGCTACTGGAAGTTACCAGTGAATAAATCTAACCGAGAGAAAACAGCATTTTGCCCAGGACCCGCAATGGGCCTATATCAGTTCTGCAGAATGCCATTTGGGCTCACTGGGGCGCCAAGTTCCTTTCAGCATTTAATGGCTATTACCCTTCATTCTGATGCCCATTGCTCTGGGTGCGTGGTCTATGGCCCTAGTGCTATGGCAGCCACCTGAGTATTACCCTTCATTCTGATATACCTCGATGACATCCTGATACATTCACGGACACCCCAACTTCACAAGGAGCATTTACGAATTGTGTTCGAGCGCCTCTCAACTGCCGGCTTGACTCTGAGGGGAAAGAAATGTCACATTGGACTGCCAAAGGTCTTGTACTTGGGCCATGTGTTTTCGGGTGAGGGCATGGAGCCAGAGACCAAAAAAGTTGAAGCCATCACTTCTTGGCCAATACCAACCGATCTAGGAAGTTTCTTGGCCTGGCGTCATACTATCGCCGGTACATCCCCAGGTTTTCGGATATTGCAGAACCTCTCAGTGCACTT
This sequence comes from Geodia barretti, assembly GCA_030341885.1. Taxonomy (NCBI): domain Eukaryota; kingdom Metazoa; phylum Porifera; class Demospongiae; order Tetractinellida; family Geodiidae; genus Geodia; species Geodia barretti. Next base: position 200,339 of record CASHTH010001711.1, read on the forward strand.
ACAAGGAAGGGAGCCTTGTTCAATTGGACTCCAGAATGCACCAAGGCATTCAATACGCTGAGAACAAAACTAGGTGAGGCCCCCGTTTTAACATACCCAAAATTCGCAGAGAGTGCAGCACAGTTCATTGTCTTCACGGATGCCAGTCACATTGGACTGGGAGCTATCCTCGAGCAGGACGGACATGTAATAGCTTATGCCAGTCGAAGTTTGAAGCCTGCTGAGAGAAACTACAGTGTCATCCATAAAGAACGTCGAGCAGTTGTTTATGCACTCAAACAATTTCGCCACTACTTGCTGGGACGTCACTTCAAAATATTCAGTGACCATGCCCCTCTGAAATGGCTCTCTGCACAAAAGATGGAAGGCCTGTTATGCCGTTGGGCTCTGACCATTCAAGAGTATGATGCTATCTGTTACAAAAAAGGGAATGACAACAGCAACGCAGATGCTCTTTCACGGTGCCCATGTGCAACTACCGTCATCTTGCAGCAGAAATCTCTTGCAAACATTGGGCCTGCACAACGAGCAGACAAAACCATTTCTACCCTGCTAGTGGCCTTACGGAAGACGAATAAACGTCCAAGCGGCAGGTTGTGTAGCAAGTATCCAATTGAAGTGTTGGAGTCCAATTGAAGCGTTACAAACAGCTATGGAACCAGCTCAGAGTTCAAAATGGCGTTCTGTGCCGAAAGTATGTACCTGGGCCCTTGCAAGAGGAAGTACATTCCCAATCTTACCACCATGCTTACGCCAGGAAGCCCTCCGTCAATGCCACAACCTCCCTACAGCAGGGCACCAGGGAATTGAAAAGACCCTGGAACGACTCCGAAGAGAAGCGTACTGGGTTGGTATCGCAACGGATGTACGGAAATTTTGTCGAAACTGTCAGACATGCCAAGCCTCAAAACTTGCATCTCCCCCTAAGGCTCCACTAACAAACAACCCAATTGGAAGACTCCGGTAGATGACAGCAGCAGACATTCTGGAGGTACCTGTCTCAACCAACAATAATCGTTACCTCCTAGTTGTGCAAGACTACTTCACAAAGTGGGTCGAAGCCATACCACTGCCAGACCAGACCGCAGCTCGCATCACAGGGGAGCTTGTTAAGCTTTTTACTACATATGGATGCCCAGATATCCTTCATTCTGACCAAGGACGAAACTTTGAGAGTACAATTCTACAGAGCGCACTGAAAGAGCTGGGCATCCTGAAATCTCGAACAACTGCTTACCACCCCCAAGGAGATGGGATGGTAGAACGGTTCAACAGATCGCTTCTAAAGCTGCTACGAAGCTACGTTGAACACCAAAGTGATTGGGAACGTTTTCTACCGCTAGTCTTGTTCGCATACCGAACGGCAACTCACAGTTCAACTGTTTGATGTTTGGACGCTATCCATCTGCACCGATCTTCCCTCCCTCCACTGCGTTCAACACAGTAACCTACGCAGACAGCTTGGAGTGCAAACTCTGAGAGTTACGAGATCTAGTTGAGTGCCACCTAACAATTGCGGCAGAACACAAAATCTAACTATGATGAAAACACCATGACCCGGATTTTTCGTGAGGGAGACACTGTCTGCTTGTCTCGACCAACAGCTGGGAAGCTAGATCCACACTGGGAAGGAGGATGGAAGTTCAAACAAGTGATGAGTCCACTGACAGTGGAAATCACGAATGGCCAGAAAAATAGATATGTTCACATAAATCGGCTCCATCACCGCATACAGCCAAACCTGGAATCTCCAGTAACAGAACAGACCCCGTCTCCAACCTGGCAGCCCCCTACAGTAGATCACCTGGTTCTACCACCTGCACCGCGAAGGTACCCCTTACGCCACAGAGTGCCGCCAGATCGATATGGATACCAAGACTTCTACAAGACTTCTAAAAAAGGAGGGGCGAGTGTAGCAGAGCATAAACATTCACACCCATTGTTATCCAAATCCATGTCAGTTGGTCATGTCATGGTTCTGTTGTATAACCACTAGCTCTCACCCATCATCGTATTTAAGCTCAGTGTATAACTGGCAAAAATATAATACTTTCTGAGCCGTACTACACAAGCGTACGTGAAGTGTGATCGTGCACGTGCCCCCGCTTGCTGGTTACGCTGGCGTCTTGGTCAGTGTTTTGCCGGGGCATGCGCATACCCACAAGATGCCATGCGGTTGTTTTAGATGACCAGGACGGGCGAGTTTTTTTGAGTGTCTTTTGAATAGGTTTACCTCGAGCGGGTCCACTTGCTTAGTGTACCTTGAAGGCACAAAAAGTCACAATGAAGGGCCTCCCACATGCTATTGTCTGCTATAGCTAGCCCATGTCATACTCTCGCGAGCTACTAGCTTGGATAAACGCATAAGCCCAGCCCATCAATTAGCGGTACCTCGCATGCGCAGTTCGCCGAGGGTTTGCACTTCAGTGCTTTTTAATTTTAAAAGTACGTGTTATTTACAACTTATTTGTTGTTTCCGATGTCGGTGCATTCAGTTTGTTTATGTAAAACTCTAACCATTTGTGTGTTACACCTACACATGTGTGCCCTTTATAACATTTTGCCGTGGGCTATTTGTAAATAGCCTCAGGCACCTCTCTTTAAAATTACTTTTCACTGCTCAAACTTTATAACTGTAGAACACATGGAGATGAAACCTGGTATGCATGCCCATTATGTGTTATATTGCATAGCATACTGAAGTTATTCTACACTTCCTATGAGTTTCTAATTTACGTTCTTAAGTGTGATACGTATGCATATTTAGGGTAAGAATTGATTTTGAATTAGTGGCCTCATGCCAATGTAAATGAGAAAAAAGAAGGGAAACAAAAATGGTAATACGAACCAGGGACTGCAGTACTGGACAATTTAAGTTGTATAAAGAATGTGGCTTAAATTCTAGAATATACGTAAAAAAGTAAAAACATCATAACACACTTTATGGCTAAACACACAGCGTACCAACATCCTTGTCTTTAAAAATTCCCGGGTAACCTCGGTTAGGATACTTTCCTCTCAACTGCCAGACATCAAAGAACGGTTTCCAGTCAATGTATGGCAATAAAGATTTTATATCATAGTCTCTGAAAACAGTGATTCCTACTTTCTTTGGTTTTGCTGTAAAATGATGCAAAAGATTGGCAATAATGTGTACATAAAAATTATGGTGAAAGAGATGAGGGTGAGTAAATTTAGCAGTAGGAACAAAGGTGGATAAGGAATGGTGTATGCTTGTGTTTAGTTGGTTGTTCAAGCCAAGCCGCCATGGGCGACACTACGAGCGGCACTGGGAGAATATCTCCATGGTCCGCACAGCTCATCTCTAGCCTGGGTTTAGAAGCGGAAGCAATAGTTTCTTGCACTGAAGTTGTATGCATAAAATATACGTCTTTCCCCAAGGAAAACGTTCGAGTCCTCCATGATTTACATGAATTCAAAAGTGAACCTGTCATAACGTTTTTTAACAACCACTCTCAAACCGGTTTTAGTGGGCTACAAACCAGTTATACAAGGCCGGTTGCGGGTGGCTTGTGGTTATACACCCTCGTACAGGAATGCAATTAGACCTGTACCTGGACGTACAATTCGCACGCCACCCTTACCGGCCTAATATGTAATATAGATATAAATCACGCCGTTCAGACCACTAGATTAGCTTGCTCCCACTTCCAACAAGCAAATGTCAGATCTATTAAATTTCATTCCCATGGATATTTTGCACCAAGCAATTATTGTGGATATGCATAAAATGTGGTACCATAACAATGCAATGTTGGACTACAAGAACAATGTGTGCCATACAGCTACCAACTACTAGTACATATGAAAAGCATTGAAGTGCAAACCCTCGGCGCACTGTGACGCGCACGCGTAAGTAAACGCATGCGCCGTACTACTAATTGATGGGCAGGGTTTAGTTTTAGCTGTTACTCGTGGTCTCTTGCCAGCTCGCGCAGAGTCTGACGCGGGCTAACTACACTACTACATAGCATGCGAGAGGCGATACACGCCCTGCGTTGCATCTTCTGGTGCCTCCGAAGTACGCAGAGCCCGCGGATCGATCGGACTGTGGTAAGCCATCCCGTCCGTTGCGTATTTGCATATTGGCTTTTTCGCGCTCTAGCTTTGCAACGGAGCAGTTTCAGAGAAAATCGTTCGAAATTTCTGACCTTCATTGCCCGTTAAGTAGGTCGTATCCTTTGTGAGACGAACAAACACCCGAGAAGTGAGATTGAGAGTAACAGACAGACAGACAGACAGACACACACACAGACCCAAGTACTGTAACCCTCGCTGCGCATGCGCGCCGAGGGTTAATAAACTGCTACAGACAAGGCCAAACCTCTGCTTTGTGTGAACAAAACTGAAGTCATATGCATTTGATGTCATCCTAAAGCCATGACGGCGTGGAAAACGCTTCACTCCGCCTGATGTACACGAATTCAAAAGTGAACCCACCCAAACGCAACTACACTCAAATTGGTTCTACTGGGTTAAAAAAACAGTCAGTTCAGTTGCGGGTGGTTTGTGTTTGCGTAGGAATGCAATTAATACCCAAGGGATCATCTGCATATAAATATATGTAACAAGTAAGTAAAAAATTCTTTAAATTAAAAGTGTGGAATATAGGGATGCCATAAAAAGCAAGGAGACAAGACAGGGATGACCTAGTGCATTTATTGCCTCAGTTTGTTGTAGTTCCCATGTTTATTTCACCCCCAAAGTACATAAGGTTACTGTATGCTATTGTTAGAGGACCCAGCATAAGCAAGTTATAGGAAAGCACCATTTACAAGCTTCTATTGCCTGAGGCTGTTTTTTTTAATTTACAAACTTATAATTTTTGTTTCGATAAAAAGTTATGGTACGCCAGTATTTCATTGTTAGAGGAATTAACATAAGCAAGTTGTAGGTATATACAAGTTTTTATTCACCGAGGCTGTTTGTTGTTGTTTAGAAACTTGTAATTTCTGTTTCGATGAACTCCTACCATGATAAATCAGTTTGTAGCCTAGTTTTGCTCATCTTCAAAGGCACCGCCGTAGTAGTATTCCCAGTACCCAAGCCGCCAGCACGTCAATACTCATATCCCCGAGGATGAGTGGCTGCCGTTAATTGAGTCAATATGAGTATTTGTTGGCTGGGTAGCCACAGTTTACACAACGATCTAATGAGCAAACAATGGCCAGTGACCTTTCTTGGTAAGCTGTAGATGGCTGTGGCTACATCCCAAGCTGGCAGGCAAGGGAAAAGTGGCGAGCCAGTAAGCGAGAAGATGCGCGTGCAAGCGAGAAAAAGGCGAGAGCTGGAGCTGTGTGCCGTGCGTCATTTGTGTTGTTTTGAACACGCTGTTCAAAAATGTCAGGCTTAGCTGCACCATAGCTGAGCTGTAGCGTACGTGATATACGAAGGAGGCTCCAAAGTCTCTGCTTGGTCCGCGCTACAGCAGCCCGCTACAATTGTACGCTACACTACGCTCCACCGCTAGCTAAAGTAGTACTCGCTCGAACAAACGGTCAACAGGCAGCATGCGCTCACGCAAGCATGCTCTCGGCCTCCTTTCCGTCGTCTCGCCCACCGGTTTCTCTTACAACCCTAGCAAAATTTTGATGACGTAATATGGTTGCTAGGCTACAAATAGGTTAACGCCTTGGTTACCTTCAGCGGTACCGGATATCCTCTGAGCTGTTTACTCTACCCCCTTGGGTGCTAGAGTAAACAGCTTCGGGGATATCGCCAGTACTGCTTCAGAACCAGGCGTTAACCTATACGTACCGAGTTTCATTGTTAGAAGACCCACCATAAGTAAGCTAGAGGCACAAACATCATTTACAAGTTTTTGTTGCCTGAGGCCGTTTGTTGTTGTGTACAAACTGGTACTAATATTTCAACGAACTCTTATCATGGTACATCAGTGTACCAAGTTACGTTGTTAGAGGATCCACCATAAGCAAGCTATAGGCACAAACATTATTTACAAGTTTCATAATAAATCAGTGTACCAAGTTTCATTCTTATATACAGGACCAGAAATAAGCAAGTTATAGGCACAGACACCTTTTACAAGTTTTTGGCTGAGGCTGTTTGTTCTTGTTTACAAACTTTTAATGTTTACATTTTGATACTAATTACGCGATTTAAGCCATTTCTTAGGTACATGCTCTTTGTGACGATACCAATCAGATTGATATGTCAGAAGTGGGATCTGATTGAAACTGAAAGTGAAATGTCAATATCTCAAATGTATGGGCATAGTGCAGGACAACCTGTGTCATCCCTATTATACTAAGTACTACCGTACTTAGTGATACATAATGTGCACAAATGTATAATAATACCTGGAATAAAGTCTTTCCAATCCAATGATAGGGCATTGGCACGTGCTGACTGCAAGCTGATATAATGTTTTTCCTGTAAGTTATAAAGAGAATGTGCAGTGCTTAATTGTCTTAGTGCACAAAAACAAACAAAAGTTTGAACATTGACAAACTTAGGTGAACAATTCCTCAATTGGCGGTAGCCTATAATGAAAAAGCACTAAAGTGCAAACCCTCGGCAAACTGCGGTACCGCTAATTGGATGGGCTGGGCTATAGTATGAGTTTACTCGCGTTCTCCCGCTAGTAGCTCGCGGGGAGTCTGACACGGGCTGCTACAGCAGTAGATAGCATGAGGGAGTCAATGCAGGCCCTTTGTTATGACTTCAACGCACACAGAGCAAGCGGACCCGGATGTTGTTTTCTGCAGAAAGAAGGTGTACTTTGTACTTACGCATTAAACGTACTCGGTATGTTTAATGCGTAATACTAAACCTTGTCAACCCTCTGATTCGAGGCTTGTACTCACTCGCAAAAATGCCCCGAATTCGCCTAGTAGTATATCGAGAAAAAGCATCCATGAGTACTCTCCCACCCGCCCATAAGCCCAAATACCTAGACCAAGTGGTTGGTCAGGCTTGCTATAAGATGTAAGCAAAACAAGTTTGCAAAAAACAACAACAGTTTAAGGCAATAAACACTTGATAATGGTGTTTGTGGCTACAGCCATATCTTGCCCGCAGACCCTCTCCCCGGTCAGACTCAGACGAACGCGGCTCGAAAAGAGAGTCTAGCAAAACCTGCAGTTAATTGCATTTAGCTGGAATGATGGAATTTTTATCATTGCGTGAGTAGTTTACGTAAACTGGATAGACCTTGTATACTGCAGTAATACAGTGAACCATGGATGAGATTAACTCAAATTCAGTTGAATCACAAGTGTACAGTATAGAAGTTACTACACAAGCATATACGTATATATACTCCTGCTCTCCTCCTACAACTGAGACGTCACACAAAAACTCTACAACAGTTCCTTTCCACCTTGAAGTAAGTAAGGGCTCAAAAAGCAAAAGCAAAGCTGGATGTGGCAATACCTCGGTAGTACTGTAGTACTGTACTATAGCACACACTACCCTACATAAAGTATGTGAGGCAGTCAATGTGAGTATAAAGCAAGGAAGAGGTAGCTAATGCTTCTGGCCCATTTCACCTCCGTTTACAATATATACAAGTAAATAAAAAATCCTGCGCATTAAAAAAAGAGTGCATATAGGGATGGTATAAAAAGAAAGGGAGACAAGATAGGGATGGTGTTTGTGGAAGCACAGAGATGCTAGCGAGGAGTTAAGGACTCCCACAGGTCATTACAACAGCCCTATATCGTCGTACGGTGGGAGTGAAGGTTATGAAAGAGTATTGCTAAGTACTGTACTACTTAATAATGATCGTTTCATCGATTTGTCATGCTACATTCCCATGGAGTGTATGCACATCAAGGTGCGAGCAGTTATGTGTACTGTCGTAATAATCAGCTGACCAAAACAATGTGCCTGCATTACATGGAAAACATACATATAATACGAGAAAACCAAATTCAAGTATGCAGGAGGAAGATTTTACTCCGTGGTCAAGCACCAATACGACGATATAGGGCTGTTGTAATGACCTGTGGGAGTCCTTAACTCCTCGCTAGCATCTCTGTGCTTCCACAAACACCATCCCTATCTTGTCTCCCTTTCTTTTTATACCATCCCTATATGAACTCTTTTTTTAATCCGCATGATTTTTTATTTACTTGTCTCCACTCATTTTTATATACTACTACGTATTATCTCTGTGGAAGGGGCAAGCCCCTATAAAATAATAGAGAAAAAAATGCCTTTTGTCGTCATGGAAATGATATGCATACCACGTTTCATCTCCATGTGTGCTGCAGTTAGCAAGTTCAAGGAGTGAAAAAGTAATTTTAAAGAAAAGTGCCTGAGGTTTATTGTTGTGGTCGTCATGGAAACGAAGTTACGCACATGCGTATCAAGTTTTATCTCCATGCGTGGTACCGTTAGCGAATTTGAGGAGTGAAGAAGTAATTTTAATGTAAAGTGCCTGAGGCTATTTGTTGTTGTGGTCGTCATGGAAACGATGTAATACACATGCGCACCAAGTTTCACCTCCATGCGTGCTACAGTTAGCAAGTTTGAGGAGTGAAGAAGTAATTTTAAAGAAAAGTGCCCGAGGCCATTTGTTGTTGTAGTTGTCATGGAAATGATGTAATACACATGCGCACCAAGTTTCACCTCCATGCGTGCTACAGTTAGCAAGTTTGAGGAGTGAAGAAGTAATTTTTAAAGAAAAGTGCCTGAGGCTATTTGTTGTTGTGGTCGTTATGGAAACGATGTAATACACATGCGCAACAAGTTTCACCTCCATGCGTGGTACCGTTAGCAAGTTTGAGCAGTGAAGAGGTAATTCTAAAGAAAAGTGCCTGAGGCTATTTGTTGTTGTGGTCGTCATGGAAACGATGTAATACACATGCGCACCAAGTTTCACCTCCATGCGTGCTATAGTTAAGCAAGTTTGAGGAGTTAAGAAGTAATTTAAAGAAATTGCCTGAGGCCTTATCGAACATTATGCGGTCGTCATGGAAACATGTAATCGTCATTGAAATGATATAATAGGTATATGTACCAAGTTTCATCTCTACCATTGGAATGTTTGAGAAGTGAAGAAGTTAATTTAAAGAAAAGTGCCTGAGGCTATTTGTTGTTATTTACAAACATGTATAGTTGTGATTTTGATGTTGGCTATTGAATACATTGTGTATACAAACTTTTGCTCACATAACTCTTACCAATTGTGAGTTACACTGACACATGTAGTATGCCCATTATAACGTATATTGTCCATTATAATGTATTGCCTGGGGCACTTTTGTTGTTGTTTACAGTAAACAACATTGTTTACAAAAAAAAAGTATGACGTTGCCCATGTGGTTATCGATATGTACATTCCTACAAAATTTCATGGCTTTATCTCTTTCGGTTTTTGAGTTATGCTGGTTGAACAGGAAGAAGAAGAAGAAGAAGAATAAGAAGAAGATGAACAAAGCTCCCTATCATAGCCCCATACATCTATGATGCTAGGTACCATGTCAATCCCTATATACTAAGTACTACCGTACTTAGTAATATGCTATACTCACATGCCTTAAGTGTTAGTGAATTTGCAGTGTGTGGTAGCAGGAACAGCTATAGTGCAGGCAGTGATGAGTGTCGAGATTTGCCTATGTGCTTCAATGGCACTCTAGATATACCTCCTGTACTGTACATGCCACTCTCACAGGACGGTGTAGGACCCCTATACAGATTGAATGGAGTAGGATTGAGTTTCATGATGAGTTTCCTCCCTCATTTGATGCTCTGCCGCACCACTGACAGCGAGCCTGTTAGGTCTCAGACAAGTAGAATCAGACTGCTAGTAAAATATGATTGCTAGACATCACTCAGTGTGGCTGGAAAATAGAAGATGTGAAACTAGAGTGTAATTGGGGAGTCAGTTGAGAATACAGAGTTAGTGAGACAACAACTGGGCCTACTCTTAGAGATTGGCTGTTTTCAAGTGTTATTGCACAACAACGCAGTTGTGTCATGAAGGTCAAATTTTTTCCAAGTTGTAGGTGGAAGAACTACGGAAATACTCCCAGTTCCACAGGTACAAAGCTCAGAGGCATTAATAGTAGTAAAGGTGGAGGAACTGCTGCATGATGACTCACTAAAGAGGGAATGTGGGGAAGTGTGTGCGAGAGGGTGGTGGTTCGACTACTGATGAGGATCATGTGCGAAGCTCCCCAACTTCTGAACTTTTTCATCGGTCCACTGCTTGGGTAACAGTCTGTCTGTCACGCAAATAACCTTAGACTTAAGCAACGGCTCTGGTGTGCAAGACTGGAAGTACACACGCATAACAGTTTTACGCATGTGTATATAATATTTTTTGCCCACGTTCATATCTCCACCAACTGGGACCTAATGGTAGTACTTGTGCATTGTGGCTAGTGGGAGCAAACAAAGAAATGTGTTTTACATACATGTAATGATATCCGCACATGGCTGTCTGAAAGTTACACATAAGCAAGGTTTCGGTTGAGACGTGTCGTGGCACATCGTGGACAGTTAACTAGAACATTAAAAGTAGCAAGTACTTTGCTTTTGCATTACAGTAGTTGAGACAGGAGTTTGAACATCAATTGATCAGCTTCATAGCGAAATTGTCTCTTGCCATTTTCTGTGGTGTTTAATAGCGTTGCTGATCATATGTTGAGTGGAATGTATGCAAACCAGCATCGTACGGCCATTGTCGTAAAACGCATTTCTCCCTGTATGCGCTTGCGATGTCGAACTTAGCCAACAATGCTCCCCGTCCTAGTGTCTTGATACATCTCACGGCATCATCAACTGTGGCATATGCCACGGAGCATGGAGTGAGAACGGTCCTAGAATATATCCACTTCCACGGCCTCCACAGTTTCAGAAGCGTGACGATGTCTGCCTCTCTCACATAATCGCTCTGCTCTGCTGTCTACAGCGGAAGTTGAGCCTTACTAGACAGGATTAGTTGTCCCCATCGTTCTGAACTTGTGAATGTGCACATGCAGTATTATTAACCCTCGGCGCGCATGCGCAGCGAGGGTTACTGTAGTTGGGTCTGTCTGTGTGTGTGTGTCTGTGTGTCTCGTGTTTGTTCGTCTCACAAAGCACACGATCTACTTAACGGGCAATGAAGGTCAGAAATTTCGAACCGTTTTCTCTGAAAATGCTCTGTTGCAAAGCTAGAGCGCATCCAGCATTGTACGGCTAATGCTGGTAGTCTCCATTTTATTGCTGCGGAAAATGCGCATGCGCTTATATTTAGCATAGGCTTACCTCGACCGGGTCTGCTTGCTCTGTGTATCTTGAAGGCACAAGAAGTCACAAAGAATGGCGTGTACCGACTCTCGCATGCTATCTATTACTGTAGCTAGCCCGTGTAAGACTCTCTGCGAGCTACTAGCGGGAGACCGCGAGTAAACGCACACTAATAGCCCAGCCCATCAATTAGCGGTACCGCACATGTGCAGTTCGCCGAGGGTTTGCACTTTAGTGCTTTTCATTTATAATATGGGCGCGTGTGATGCAATGTTGCTAGTGCTTTTCATTTATAATATGGGCGCGTGTGATGCAATGTTGCGTGTGATGCAATGTTGCGAGAGACAGTGCCAAGCGCTAAGAGAGTAGAATGGTCGCTTTTTACTTTTTGGCCTATTTCTCAGTTGTGCTGTAACCAAACTCATATCAGATACCAAAATGATCCTCAATCATTGCTGAACAATTTGATAAGGATCCCGTGATGTATGCGTTAGTCACGTGACAGAATCAACATCTAAAGGAAGGTCCTTCAGAAAAACAGTTAGGCTGATTTTTTTTACATAAACCTATGAGATAAAACCTAAGTCTATAGAGGCATATTTGAGGCCAGAAAAATTTCACTGGTAGCTTAACTAGTAAAAATGGCTGCAAAATCAGCCTAACTTCGAGGGACCTCCAAAACCACCGTTTTCGCATAATTGTCCACAAACTATAGGTAAGCAGTGAAATGTTTCTGGCAGCACCCGTATATATATATGAGGCAATTTGTCAGTTGGTCACAAGCAAGCAGTATGGTCTCGTGCATGCATATATTCAGCAGCAGTCACAAAAATGTTAATACATACGTACCTGCATAGATTCATTATAGTCTTGTCGAACATCTTCGTATTCTTCCTTGATGTCATCTACAAATATATCTCGCAATCGATTGTCAAGCAGAGTGGAAACCTGCAGAAACAACATTAAACATTAAAGAAAAGCACTAAAGTACAAACCTTTGGTGCAATGGGCATGTGCGGTACTGCTAATTGATGGGCTGGGCTATGAGTATGTGTTAGTCGCGGTCTCCACAGTAGTAGCTCACGAAGTCTGACAGGGGCTAGGTAACTTACGATGTGCCTTCTTTTCACTCCAAGGTACACAGAGTGAGAGGATCAGGTCGAGGTAAAGCCAGTGCGATTATGCATATAGGCTTTTTCGCTTGTTTCTTTGAACGCAGTCGCTTCAGGAAAATCTCCATTAATATTTTCAGGCTCGCATAGTTCTGGTATCACTCATAAGCCCTCTTGTAGCCTGTAGTGCCAGAATAAGCATTGACACACAGACAGACAGACAGACAGACAGACAGAACAAGCACTTTAAAACCCTCGCTATGTATGTGCACCAAGGATTAATAATAATACTCAGGTGGCTGCCATAGCACTAGGGCCACGCACCCAGAGCAATGGGCGGAACCGTCAACAAACGAATATACACCATATGAACATGAGGTGTCTGTCTCACCTCCCAGACACCTCGACTCACCCCTTCCACCAGCGACACCCTGCAACTCCCCAGACGCAATCTGAGACTGGGTCTGTTGTACGCTGGGATTATCGCTGTATAATCTAACCTTTCTTAGCTCCCAAATATCCAGAATAAATCTTTAACAAGGCCAAGCAAAGAACTAAATTCATACTCCCACAGCTCACTACCCAATATAAAGGATGCTTCCTGAAACTATCAAGCGACTGGAAATGCTCAAACCCATCATCCCCAAGCTTCCCCTGCAGGGCAACTAAGAAATTGCCCCTAAGACTACTATACACTGGACACTCCCACAACACATGACTCACACTTTCACACTCATCATCACACAACAGGCACTCCTTCATCCCCTTCCTCCCCCTATGCCTATCCAGTTCCTCATTTAGCCTATGCGTGCCTGACCTGAACTTAAACATTAATCTAGACCCAGCATCACTTTCCTACTTCAACTCTACCACCTCGTTAAATGTCTTCAATAACAGCTTTACTTTGCTATTTCCCCTCTTCAAACTTTCTAATCTCCCTCTCATTAATACTGTCCCCTACTATAGACAGAAAGCCCTTCAAGGAGCAATCCCCATTTTGAATATCATGCACCAACTCTGCCTTGTCAAGACCTAATGACGAAAAGAGATCATCAATGACCTTACTCCAACACTTCCTCTGCTTGCCTCTCCGTGGTTTAAAATTCCATTACTGGTTAAAAAGCTTCTTCGGAAACCTACTGCCTGGCAATGCAACTTACACCACCACTTCAACTTATTCTTATCCCTACGCCCTTGTAACGTATCAAGCCCCATATCCCCCCTAACGGCTTCATTACATGCCTGTCGAACACCCAAGAATATCCTTAGCTCCTCTCAGCATCATGGACTCTAACGAGTCTTATTGACTTCCCACACCCCACTCCCATACTCTAAAGTTGGCCTAACCACCGCCAGCAGCAACAACCTGCGAGCACTCAAATTAATATCCCTATTATTAATTACACTACGCAACTGATTAACCTTCCTTCTACCATTGTCTAACACATTCTTGATATGCACATCCCATGCACCAGTACTAGTAAAATCATCACCCAAGTATGTGTATTTAGATACTCTAGGCAAAACATACTCCCCCCATTTCCAAGCACCATCCACTGACTCCCTAGCGAACACCATCACTGCACTCTTACTCACATTAGCCTTTAGCCTCCATTTCCGACAGTAAGCATGCACCACATCTATAAGCGTCTGTAACTGATCCTTAGACTCACTAACACCAACGAAGTCATCTGCAAACAAAAGGCCTCCAAGTCTCCCACCACTACTTAAATCAATCCCAATCTCAGCTTCCTCTACCTCCCTCAACAACCCATTGATAAATATAAATACGGAAAACAAGATTGGAGATAAGCTACATCCCTGAGCTACCCCCTGTTCCACATCAAATGCCTCTGACCGTTCCCCATCCAACAATAATACAGCACTCTTTGAATACTCGTACATCTTGTTTATGACCATCCACATCTTCCCTTTTACCCCAAATTCCCACAACTTAAACCACAGGCCGTTACGCCACACACTATCGTATGCCTTCTGTACATCTAGAAAGAATCATATGTCTCCTTACCCTCCTTTAGTGTACCCTGCACGAGTTCATTCAGCGTATAAATATTATCAACACAACCTGGCCCTCATGCAATGCTTTGCCCTCGTCCAGATGCTTCACCAACCTATTGTTCAATACCTTACAAAGGACCTTCCCACCCACACTCAGCAGAGTGATGCCCCTATAATTCCCAGGATCCTCCTTATCTCCCTGCTTAAACAGGTTAACTATGAAGCCCTCCCACACGCCAAATTACTGTAAACAACGTTTAAGTAACTCTACCATCCCTGACCCACCCTACTTTAGTGCGCTAAGGATTAATAAGTGTTAGTGTGTTAGCAAGTGCATAAAGATGGTACAAACTGGAAAGGACACAATATAAAATGAAAAGCACGGAAGTGCAAACCCTCGGCGAACTGTGCATGCGTGACACCGCTAATTGATGGGCTGGGCTATTAGTATGCGTTTACTCGTGGTCTCCCGCTAGTAGCTCGCGGAGAGTCTCACACAGGCTAGCTGCACAAGTAGATAGCATGCGGGAGTTGATACACGCCCTTGTTGCGACTTCCTGAACCCCCAAGGTACACAGAGCGAGCGGATCAGGTCGCAGTAAGTCCAATGCGATTATGCATATTGGCTTTTTCGCTTGTTTTCACGGCATATCTCTCAGAACACAGCCCTTTTGTTTTTTAGGCTTGCGTAGTTCTGAGGCCGCCTCATAGCCTATAGTGCCAGAATAAGTGTCGACACACAGACAGACAAACCAACTACTGTAACCCTCGCTGTGCATGCGCGCCGAGGTTTAATTAGGAGAAAATAAATAAATATGTCCCTCCTAGGGCTGAAGATGGGCGGATACAGCCTACAACAAAACTAGTAAAATATTTCGCAATATCAGCCTGCAACACCACATTCACGAGAATTGTCCACAAACTAAAGGTGAGCAGCGAAATATTTCTAGCCTCGAATGTGCTCCTGTAGACTAGGATTCTTATAGTGGTGGTTCAGGCTTACAACACACAGGAGGTACCCAAAAACTACATGACCACAACTATTCGTTGACCAATTACCTAGTATACAGAGCTAACATATGGCACAGTAGAAGATAATTATATTCATAGTCGTATCCTCACACTTCAGTGCGGTAACAATTGGGGACAAAATATCTCGTGTGTGGGGCGTCGTATCAATGTAAACCCAACGCAAACGCATTCTACAGTTTCTGAGCATTGCGGGAAAATATTATAGTCCCGGTATGTCACAAAATGCGCTCAGTTCACCAGCTTGTGTGTAATGCATTCTGTTGTATTATGCGTCTTTTGCGTGTAACTATTTCTGTAAACGTGCATCGCTAAAGCATACAAGTAAATAAAAAATTCTTCGAATTAAGAAAGTGTGGAATATAGGGATGCCATAAAAAGTAAGGAGACAAGACAGGGATGACCTAGTGAACATGATGCAGTAGTACAATGGATGATGGCTACATACTTTGAACTGACATTGTTTGCTCGTGTAAAATTTCCTCCACACAAGCCCTATATTGTCGGGAAGTACGAGTGTGCTCCCTTGTATGATGCACAGCTATGATTTATTTCATTTAGCACATACGACAGGTAATACCATCTACTCTGTTTTCAGTTGTGACTGCATTGTGTGAAGTCTAAGACTTCTACATTAGCTCAACTAATACCGGTTTAGGAATAAACTGTGGTTAGTGATGGTGGGCTCTATCTGGAGTCTGCTGCGCATGCGCCCCCCTCAGTTAGCACATGGCAAGCGGTCGTAAGGTAGGTCCAGTCTAGTCTCGTCAGCGCGAGGCTAGCCGGTTCCTCGACGCCACGGCAACGCCTAGCGACGCAGACACTCCCGCGCCCGAGGAGACCGTCGCCACGAACACTTGCCCAGCTACCGCGCGAAGTTCTGCAGCTCCACCTGAACAGCAGGCATCTGTCCGTGAGGGGATCCAGGCACCAGCTCGTAGCCAGTCTAAGGAGGGGCTACCGGAGCCGCCCACGCAAAGATCGCAAAGCAAGTATGGAAGCCGCGCCCCCACAATCACCGCCGGCGCGCGCTCGTAGTACACCGCCAGCCGCCCTGAGGCCGAGACCCTCGCGGCAGAACAGGGACCGCAGCCGGTCTTCATGCTCAAGCCGAGCTACTCATCGCAGCAGTCGGCCCTCTCAACTCCAACCAGACCCGAACCTTGGATCAAGCAATACTCCCGCCCAACACACCTCACACCGCGCCACCGCCCAGCAAAGGGGACATGTCTCCTCTTCAGGTTCCAGCAGCAACTCCGAGGAGTCCTCCCCACTCAGACCCTCCCGGCGGAGGAGACATTCGAGCACCGACCCAGCGGTTGGCGTTCACAGGCAGCGGAGCCAGCACTCCTTCCAGCGAAGGAGACACTCGAGCACTGACCTAGCGGTTGCCATTCACAAGCTGCGGAGCCAGCGCTCCCAATATCACTCCTCCCAGCAGAGAGGGCATTTGAGCACCAGTGGTGAGGACAGTGTGACCAGCCACAGCCAACGCTCTCGACAACACTGACCCGGCAGAGGGCGCGGTTCCTCTCCTCATCAGACTCACCCAGCAACTCTGACAGCGACCACGCCCACGTCACTGGTGGTGACACAGCTCGAGCTCCATGGCGGTCTAGCCCCAGAAGACACTCCCAACACAGTCGTGCGGACCCCCAGCGGGGACGGAGTGCAGACCGGCACCCAAAGGGGCGGAGACACCACACGCCCACCAGCTCCAGCAGTTCCAACTCCTCCAGTGATAGCAGTGGTTCATCGAGTGGTTCTAGGCATAGGCGGGGCCACAAAAAACACGTTCACCATCGCCACCGTCGGCACAGACACCGTGGGCCCAGCAGCCTCTCACCATCCTCATCCGTGTCTTGTGCTCCACCAGTTCCATCACGGATCCGCAGAAAGATTCGTAGAGGTGAGTATGTGGATCTCAACAAGCTGCTTCTGCCCACGCACACTCCCCCATTGTTCCAACCTAAATACAGGGAGCCTAAGCGCGTCATGACATCCTGGCTCGAAGCCTGGAACCGCTATCTTTGCTGCCACCTCTCCTACTTTCCACTCACGGCTTTGGAAATGGTCAAGTACCAGACTCTACTAATCATGCTGCTTGCTCACCACCCGCCACAGCACTGCCTGGAATACGACCGCTTGTTCCGCCAGTCCGCTGCCCAGGACACCTCTTTACGCTGGGACGCGATAAAGGAGGACATATACGTCTGGGCTATCACTAAGAAAGGTCAGTCCTTTCGCGACAAACGACTGGGCCCACCGCCATCCGACACTTCCAATAGCAGAGTTCAACCCAAACCTGCCAACCGCGAAACCCATTCCAAGGCAGGTAAGGAATTATGCAAGAGGTAAAACTTTGGCCGATGCACACTCGGTGACCAGTGTGTCTTCTCTCACACTTGCTGGCAGCCTGGCTGTCACAGAGAGCACCCGGGCCGAGGGTGCACAAAACAGTGACCCCGAGGGGGGTCGCACACCGTTACTACACTCCCAATTTGGGAAGGAGCTAGCTCATCACCCCAACAAGGCCTGGGTATCCTGGCTGCTTCAGTCCATCTGCAAGGGGGTTTCCCTTGGCTACACAGGGCCCAGGGGCCCAAGCACAGCACCGAACCTGTTATCTGCACACATGCACCCAGCTGTTGTCACTGCTGAACTCCAGAAGGAATGCGCTGCTGGACGTGTCATCGGTCCGAGCCCTGTTCCACCACTGGCAAACCTCAAGTGCTCGGGGGTAGGTGTGGTACCTAAGAAGAACGGTAAGTGACGCATGATCCACCATCTCTCGGCACCCTGGGGTACCAGCATCAATGATTTCATCCTTAGGGAGGAATAGTCCCTCCACTATGCGACCATCGACGATGCAGTTTCGTCTCTACTCCAGCTCGGCACCGGAGCACTGATGGCCAAGGTCGATCTCAAGTCCGCTTTCCGGATGGTACCAGTGCGACAGGAGGATTGGGAACTGTTAGGTATCCACTGGCAAAACCAATACTACATCGACACATGTCTCCCCTTCGGCTTACGCTCCGCCCCCTACCTCTTCAATCAATTCGCCGATGCTCTCCACTGGATACTGCAAAACAACTACGATATCCCTCACCCCATCCATTACCTGGATGACTACCTCCTCATGGAACAACCGGCCTCACCCAGATGCGGGCACAGGGTAAAAACTTTCCTCCGTGTCTGCAACTTGCTGGGCGTGCCCAGTTGCTCTGGACAAACTGGAAGGTCCCTCACCTTTCATCGGCGTACTGAGCTTTGCAGCAAGAGCAGTCCCTGCAGGCTGCCTGTTCCTTCGCCACCTCATCCATCTTAGCACCAAAGTCCAACGACTTCACCACCACATCCGCCTGAAGCAGGAAGCTCTGGCTGATATCGTTTGGTGGAAGTCCTTCCTTCCGGACTGGAACGGCCGTGCTTTGACCCAAGTGCTGTCGACGCCCACGATTTGGACCTATACACAGATGCGTCTGGATGCTTTGGCTGTGGTGCCTACTTCCAGGGGCAGTGGTTTCACCACCAGTGGCAGTCCCATCAGGAACTGTCAAAACACATCTCCATCCAATGGCAAGAGCTCTTTGCTATTGTAGCCACCTCCCTGACCTGGGGTCACCAATGGACCAGACGCAAGATCAGATTTTTCTGTGACAACTTAACCATTGTTCAGGCATGGGAAGGGAAGACATCCCGCCAACCACGTATCATGAGTCTACTGCACCTCCTCTTCTTCACAGCTGCCAAGGGCAATTTCACAATTACACTCAAACACATACCCGGCGTCAAAAACTCAATTGCTGATGCCATCTCATGACAGAACTTCATGTTGTTTTTCTCTCTTGCCCCGCAGGCCCAGCGGACACCTACTCCAACTCCTGGCATGCTGAACGAACTTTGAGGGCACAGCTCAGACAACTACTAGAACACTCTCTCGCATCATCTACACGTGGCACATACTCAACTGGATTCCGTCGCTTCACCAGATTCTGCTCTCGCTACAACGTCGCACCACTACCAGCCTCCAAGCTGACGGTCACCTACTTCGCTGTCTCATCAGCAGGAACCTAGCACCATCTACCATTCGTGTTTACATCGCAGCCAACAGAGCTGCCCATCGTGAACATGCTTTGCCAGACCCAACCCATCGGAACCTTCAGCTCTCTCTCGTGCTGCGAGCCATACGGAGGAGGCACCTACCTACCACGAGCAGACAACGGGAACCCATCACACCATCCTTACTACATCGAATGCTAGGGCACCTCCGCCACGCACCCTCACTTCGGGGACACGACCGACGGGCTTCACATTGGCCTTCCATGGGTTCTTAAGAGTCAGCGAGTTCACCATGCCCCCTCACACCCGTTTCAACCCGAGGTTTCATCCTGCTACTTCCCACGTGGCTCTACACCGGAGGTACTTCACCTTCTTTATTCCCAGGTCTAAAACGGACCAGTTCCACCGTGGCCACACCTTCCAGCTCTCCCGCACCACTCCAGCCTCCATCTGCCCAGTAAAGCATTACATGAGAACAACGCCGCCTACACCAGCCCCTCTGTTCACCTTCAGGGATGGGCGACCACTGACAAGGCGCAGATGCCTCTACTACCTCCGTCGCTCCCTAAAATACTCTGGCCACAATCCGGAGCACTACAACACTCACAGCTTCCGTATTGGTGCAGCCACCACAGCAGCCCACGAGGGAGCAACTGTGTCCACCATACAACACCTCGGCCGGTGGAGGAGCGACGCAGTTAAGTCCTACATCCGTCCTTACTCTCACTCCATGTGGACAGACACATAGGACCCACGCACACTCATTCAACCTCACCACTTATCATTCAATCAGTTTGCCATTACAATTGCTTTGCAGTGCCTGGCACCAGCGTCCAGGTCACCCAACACACAGTGATCCAGTTGCTGTTTGGCCTGTTTGGAGGGTTTCACCTTGGGCATCGTATAGTCAGACTATTACTCAAACAGTCCTACAGCTAGGGCAACTGAACGACAACAACAACAACAATTTTGAAAACTGTCTTTTTTGAATAAATCAAGTACCTATTTTGCGATTTAAGCCATTTCTTGAATACATGCTCTTTGTGACGATACAGATCAGTCTGATATATCAAAAGTTGGAAACTCAAAGTCAAACATGAAAATCTCAAATGTATGGGCATAATGCAGGACAACCTGTGTCATCCCTATATACTAAGTACTACCGTACTTAGTGATACGTCGCCGGAAATAGCACTAAGAGTGAGTATTTATCGACCATTTTAAGGGCATGCTAGAAGCAGATATTTTGCCCCCAAGATTTGCTAGGTGCTTCATTTAAAACCTGGTCTTGCTCTTGTTGTAGTATCTATCCAGAGATATGAAGATAGGCCGTCAGACATCAGAGGCGGAGCAACCAGTAAAAGAAAAACGCAATGCGAGCTAAACAAGAGGGCGACAATGAACCACCCCGATGAGGCAACTTATAGAGAAGATAGAATAAAAGCCGAAAAGCATCGCTGCGGACAAAAAGACAAACATTGGGGGAAACCAAAGCGGGAAGCAACCAAAGGAAAACCCGGGAGCAGAAACCAGCGGGCGCAGCCGCGCGAAAACAAACAGGACCGGGCAAGAAAAAAGGGAGACACGAAGAAGTGACGAAAGTAAAGACCCACAAAACCCAAAAGCTGAACGAGCAGAAACAGACTGCCTGTCGGGCAATTAAAAGGATTAGACAAGTAAGCGGGCTCGCAACCGGAGGGCAACCAAGTTCCTGGCAAGGTGGAGCAGAAAATGGCGATCTAGAACACAGGGCAAAAAGGGACGAACGTATCATCCCACTGACGTTGTAGACACCGTAACACTAAATCCCGGCAGCTGACACGGGGCCCTAAGGACGAAAGCGAAGGGCGCCGCTAGTGACGTGCGGAAACTCAAAAAGACTTACAGAGAAGGGGCGAAAGAAGGTACAATAGGAGGAAAGGAAAGAGGATATAATGAAAAACACTATGTGAAGTGCCAATCGGGGGAATCTAGTCTAGTGTTGCATACTGACTTGTTCACTTTCTTATAACTTTTAAAAAAATGCCAGTCAAGCCAGTGTTGCATGTAACATGATAATATCACTTTTCCGCTCACGTTGTGGTAGAAAAGTGGCACAAGCACTTTAACCATCACTACACCCCTGGAAAACATTGTGCTTAAATCAAACTTTCTGCGCCAATACAAAGAAAACTGTACACTTTCAACAGGTTTTACTCACGACAACAACACTCTTGGAAGCATCCAAAACATGAACTGTTGGTTGGTTATATTTCGGTGCAATCTTTACTGCTGTATGAATCCTACCAGCAAAGAACACTCATAAAAATAACAAACAACTCAACTCATAACATACTTAGAAGTTGTTGCTCCTCCAATTAACAGAGGGATCTTCATATTGTTCCGTTCCATTTCTTTTGCAACATAGATCATCTCTTCCAAAGATGGAGTAATTAAGCCAGATACTCCAACAATGTCTGTTTACATTATAAAAAGACAGTAACAGCATACAAATTCTAGAATGTCAGAATTGCAGGCAGTAATACAACTTTCAGAGCAGTGACGATTCATATAGTGTACTCATAGCCTGGTTCCTTTGATCTTTTGAAGTGTTTATTTAAGCTAGAGCATGTACCTGGACCACAGTGCACACCTGTCTGAACAATACTATGAAAACACTTGGACCACAGACTATAATGAAAAGCACTAAAGTGCAAAACCCTCCTCAAGCTGCGCATGCCCGATACCGCTAATTGTTGGGCTAGGCTATTAGTGTATGCATTTACTCGCGGTTTCCCGCTGGTAGCTCGTGGAGAGTCTGGGTACAGAAGTAGACGGCATGCGAAAGTTGATACACGCCCTCCGTTGTGACTTCTTGTGCCTCCAAGGTACACAAGGCAAGCGGACCTGGTCGAGGTAAGCCCAAATTTGCATATTGGCTTGTTCACTTGCCTTTCATGCCATAACTTTTGAACGCAGAAGTTATATCAAAATCACCTTTTTAAAATGAGGCCAGTGTAGCGATGAACCTGTTGGTGTCGCTATTTCGTTGTCTTGTTGCGCGTAGTCGCAGAAAACGTGGTAACAGACGAACGGACAAACATACACTCACGAATCAAGTACAGTAACCCTCGCTGCGCATGCGCGCCAAGGGTTAACAACTCAAACACCTCACTATCACGATCTGGCAGTACCAGCCAGATCCTTCAATGGGGTGTTTCAACTAATACGTACATACATACTACTCTCCACTGATTGGTGCAAACCGTATTACTTATCATCTCCCCTTCACAGCAGCTAGTAACACACACATAATAGCACCTTTTGCCTAGCTTCAGGCAAGAGCTATAACACAGCTTCCTTCACCTTTGTGTCGCTATGCACGCTTACACGAATTAATTCCAAAGCTTCCACCTGAAACAGTAAACAATGAAGCAACAGTTTTTTTGGTACATACTTCACATGTAGCTAGAACGTCTGGTACTACATGTTGCAGTTCATAGGCGCAAAATCCTGCCAGTGCACAGTATTCTACCTTGTAAGATGTGCTAACTCATTTGGCATAAGATTACCTGTACCAAGACGAAAGCTTGTAGTGCACCAAGAAGCATAAACTTTTTACACCAGTGAGGAGATGCTTTGAGAACCAAGTTCTTCTTTAATGAAAAGTGTGCAAACCCTCGGCACACTAGACACGAGTGAGTATATGTAATGCATCCATACGCATGGGCAGGTTAGTATAGTATATGATGGGCTGGGCTACACTGTTGTTAGTCGTGTCGTTGTCTTAGCTAACCCTCTGAGAGTTTGACACAAGTTAGATAGCGTTTTTGAAATAATGACACTCGACACTTGCCATTTCTAAAGAACGGAAACAGGTGGAATATGGCTGAGGTAAGCCTGTAGGAATTTGCATTTTGGCTTGTTTACTTGGTTTTCGTGCCATAAGTATAGAAAGCAGTAATTTTCTGTGCAAACCCTCGGTGAACTGCGCATGCGCGATACTGCTAAATGATGGGCTGGGTTATTAGCATGTGTTTACTGGTCGTCTCCTGCTAGTAGCTCGTGGAGAGTCTGACACGGGTTAGCTAGAGTAGTAGATAGCATGTGGGAGTCGATACATGCTATTTGTTGTGACTTCCTGTGCCTCCAAGGTACACAGAGCAAGCGGACCCGGTCGAGGTAAGCCTGTGCTAATGTGCATTTTGGCTTGTTCACTTGCTTTTCACACTCTTGAACGGACTAGTTATAGGAAAATCGAAGCCAGTGTAGCAATGACCCCATTGGTATCGCTATTTTGTTGTGTCGTTGCGAGTAGTCGCAGAAAACGTGGTTTAACGCGAGAGCTATAGAGGGGACGGATGACGCATGCACACGACATCGCAATGGGATTGCGCAACCTGGGTGCGAGATGATCGCAGCACGGGAAGGGTCTAGCCAATCAGAAGGGCCTAGCAACGGCAAGGGACATTTTTAGCAGAAGTCAGTTTTCGGCAGCAATGGCAGCGCAGACCCCTCACTTTTTCTCCTGGAGCCCCAGAGACGGTTTTTGGCTCGTCGGTGCCGTAACATCGTTGGTTTCTCCGCACTGTGTACGCCTCTTCTCCGGTGTTTTTGTGCTGCTATTCGTCGCCGTCGTCATCGTCAAGCTCAGTCGTGTCGGAATCCGACGTTGCTCTGATGGCTACTGCACCGGGCACAACAGCTTCAATGCCAGTGGTGGAGGTGGAGGGGCCTTCGCCAGCAGTGAGAGCCGCAACAGGTCCTACCTCTAGCGGTAAGAGCCTTGTGGTGCTGAATGGTGCATTGGGGTTGCTGTTGTGGGCAGGCGGCAACAAGCAGGTGCAGCAATAGGGCGATGCGGGCTATGGCAGTTGCTTGCAGAGTGCGAACACTCGCATGGGTGTTGTTCCGAGAGGCGCTGGTGCAGGGGCCGTGGGGGTCTCGGCGGCTCCGTTTGTGCCATGAGGGTTGGTTGCAAGGACACATTGTTAGGCTCTTGCACGGCGCGAGGGGCCGGGACATTTTGTAGTGACTTTTGAAAAGCCCGCACAGGACGGCGGGCGCAGCGGCCGGCTGCTGTTGTCGTGGTTGCGTGCCCCTATACGGACATCGCCTTCGCGCCGCTACCTGGCAATACGCATGCGTGCGGAGGTGGGCCGGGGGCCGCAGGAGGCGTGGCTCACCATGCTGTGACGCGAGCTACGCCTATTCTCCGCTTTGTTGCTGGCTGCAGCAGGTGTGTGGCCGTGGGAATTCGTCTTTTGTAGTGGCTATGGGGGTAATGCCGGCGAGCATTCCAATCATCCCGGCGATGTCATCGTCTGTGCTGAGGACTGTGTTGGCAACCATTCTCCCGGCCTCTGTGGGGCCCATTGCGGCCAGTGGATCACCGACTCCGGCAGTGACGGTGGCAGCTCCTACCATATCGGGCCCCCCGGCTCTCGCACTCCCAGTCACCCCGGCAGTTACGGCGACGACAGCTCTCGCCGATGCAACAGCAGCAACGGTATCTACGCTTGTGGCTAGTGTTGGTCAGGGAAGGCTTAGCCCTCTGCCTGCTAAGCTCGTCAAGAAGATCGTTGCGCTCGAGTTTGCTGAGATGGCTGACCTCCTGCCGGAGGCCTGGCTGCTGGATGAGACGGCCATGGAAGCCAAGCTGAGGCGCCAGTGGGGCCCAGCCTGCAGTGGATACAATTCTTTGCAACGTTTGTCAGCACGGTGTCCACAGCCTATCCGGGTAAAACGGAGGAGTTGATGGCATACGGGAATGTTGATCCGACTCCCTTTCGGGGAGAACGGCGCCGTCGCCAGGGGTGATTGCACCTTCCAACATGGCCTGCATCGTGAGGTGCCATAAAGACTACTAGGGACCGGCATGGGTGCTGTACGACCGTGCCTTCAGGCGGAGGGCCGAAATGACGAAATATCTTAACTGGTCGGTGGTGAACACGTCACTGTTCAATTTGGGCTTTGAGAGGAGAGCTCGGCATAGGGCAATATGCCAACTGTGCCTCAGCGAACATCACACGACCGAAAGTGCCCTTGAACAAAGCGGGAGTTGCAGCATGCAGCCACCGTGGTTCGGCCGGGCCGTACTTTTATCAGAAGGCTTTACGACTTGCTATCGGTGTCGAGAGCGGTGGCGGGAGGCCCTGACAGCAATTGGGCTTGACCCTGCGCAGTACGCGGGGCATAGCTTCCGGATCGGCGCAGCAACAACAGGAGCAGCAGCGGGCATTGAAGATTCGACCATACAGGCGTTGGGGAGGTGGTCAAGCTCAGCCTTCCTATCATATATTCGACTAACACTGCAAGAGTGGGCAGCTTTATCGTCCCGCATGAACACTATATCCATCCAGAAGCAGTACTAGTAGCTTCCATCCGCAGAGTATATATAATATGTTACCATACCCCACAGTTTGTTAAGAGGCAATTGGGTAAAGGGGCAGGGGCATGTTGGCGGCTAGCCAGGTGATAAGGAGGACTTGGGTGGAGGAAGGCTTTGCCTCCAGACTCCACCATGCCACCCAAGTTGCAACATACACCATCAGGGCACCCGCATTCACTCCAACGCTCACCTTACGTCATCGAAATATCATCAAAGCCGTGCGAAAGTGGAGCCAGCGGAGTGAGCAGACGGGTGTGATGAGTTCTCTGGGCAGGGTAAGCAGTACCTGGGTCAGCATGCCTCCAACCATCAGCAAGTATCAGTGAGTATGCATTTAAGCCTATTCAGCATTCTGTTGTACATGCAACGAGCAGGCACGGGGCTCACGTGCGATCCATAATTAAGCATCATTAACCCTCGGTGCGCATGCACAGCGAGGGTTACTGTAGTTGTCGTGTGTGTCTGTCAGTCAGTCAGTCCGGTACCCTGACATCTCACTTCACAAACGATACCACGTATTCAGCGTCGAAATATATGTTGGGTTTTCTCTGAAACTGCTGCGTTCGGGAGTTACGGCGCGAAACATGAGTGAAAAAGCCAATATGCTAATAGACCAGCTACCTCGAGCGGGTCCGCTTGCTCTGTGTATCTTGAAGGCACAAGAAGTCATAACGAATGGCTTGTATTGATTCCCGCATGCTATCTACTACTGTACGTAGCTAGCCTGTGTCAGACTCACGAATATCGCCAAAATGTTGCGCTGAATCCGTTGGCGTAGGCTTTTGGCGATCTTTTTGCGCCTAGTGGCAGAAAACGGGAACGGACACACAGACACACCGACCAAGTACCGTAACACTCGCTGCGCATGCGCGCCGAGGGCTAATAAACTTCTTTTGTGGAAACAAGCTATATTATGTCAATAAAGTCATCAACAGGCAGTGCAAAACTCTTTACTGCCACACAATTTAAAATGTGGCGGAGACAGCCAACATCAATAACCTTCCAATGAGTCTTCTCCCAAACTCATGCTCCCTTTCCTCTCTCTCTGTTGTGCGCATGCACAACAGTGTAGGCACAGTGGACATGTGTGTAACTGTATCATACCACAAGGAAGACAATGCTAGCTCCGATCGGATATTCCATAGTGTGAGGTGGAAGGATGGGAGGTTTGTGCCAAAATCGGGAGTCTCCAACCCAAATTGGGAGAGTTAAAACCCCTGCCAGGATAGACCAGGGACAAGATTGGAGACCAGGGTGGCTAAGGGAGAGAAGTGAGACACAGGGGGATCAGTGGAGACCAGGGAGACTAATGGAGACCAGTAGCGATTGAGGGAGATCAGTGGCGACTGGGGAAGACCAGTAGAGATCAGCGAGACTAGTGTAGACCATTAGAGATCAGGGAGACTGAGGTAGACTGGAGATCAGGGACTGAGGAAGACAAGTAGACACAAGGGAGACCAATTAAGACCAGGGAGAGTGAAGAAGCCCAGGGCAGACTAGGGGAGAGACCAGTAGTGGCAGGAACTCCGGAATGGCTCAATTTGTGCACACTCCGTACTTATCAGTATCAAATGTATCAGCATTATGTGTGTTTAATTGCAGTGTACGCATGGCCAGGCGGATAGACCCAAGGTAGAGTTGTCACTTCTCTCTCCTACCTCAGCCCTTGCGACCTTACTGAAATTTGTTAACCACGACATATCCTGTACGTTAGCAAAGCTGGTTTCATACAACAACAAGACAGGTTCATGTTTTTGATACTTCCCAATTTACAAAGGCCTTGCAAGCAAAACTAACCTCGCATGATAGCCCTCCTTTTTCCAGAATCAGAATCCTCAAGCTTCGCCTGATTTCCAGCATTGGTAAGGTTTTAGCCATTTTGAAAGGCACCAAGGTACAAATCCTTGGCTTAAAAGAACGCTGCCTGTAATAACACACATGCACAATCAATCCATGGACCTAGCTACGTAGTCTAACTCGCCAGTTTGTTTCTCTAAAAAGGTAACGTTTAGGGCAATTTTT
This sequence comes from Geodia barretti, assembly GCA_030341885.1. Lineage (NCBI taxonomy): Eukaryota > Metazoa > Porifera > Demospongiae > Tetractinellida > Geodiidae > Geodia > Geodia barretti. The sequence continues at coordinate 228,176 of CASHTH010001711.1, forward strand.
TAAACTTTCCCCTGAGTTTAAAACCTTATGCCTCCACTTCCAGGATGCGCTGAGTAGGCTGAGCCTGGTCAAAGAGAATTTGTAATGCCAGAGATTTGTGGAACAAACAATCACTCAAAAGGTGAGGTATTAAATGACCAACACACATACTTAAGTACTGTAATCTTCACTGAACAAGCATGCCAATGCTTTAGCAATGACCAAGTCTTGGGCTTTGAGTTTGATTACCTGAAACAGTAATTATAGCTCCTTACCAGCTTTAACTTGCATAACAGTTTCAAGTATTTTTTGACAAGGTGTCATTACTCCTAAGTCAACAATCCTGTAAACAAACAACATAGTATAAATAAATTTTCTTATACACCCCAATCACTCACTTGTAATTATTGCAGCCAAGAACAATGCCAACAATATTTTTTCCTATATCATGAACATCTCCCTTGACTGTAGCCAAAACAATTGTTCCATTGTAATGTACCTGCAATATGAGGACAAGTTAATGGAGCTATGCTCTCAACATCGACATAACAAAATGTTTTACTGAACAATGGGAATATGAAGTGTGCAGAAAAAGGGGATGGAATGGTGTGGGGAGTTTTATTTTGATTTCAGGAGTTTGCCTGACAAAGACAATATGTGTATATATACAAATAATATGCACACTTGAGAGAGCACGTGCTGCGCAGGTAGCCATGTCTTGCAGCTAATTATGCCACAAAGCAGCTGCACAACGTTCTAAAGATGAGTTGGCAGCTCCACTGTGGCGTTGTAGATGGTCATGTGTGAGCTTAGACCTTTGTCAGCAGCGGGCTGTCGCGAAGAGAAGAAGCATGCCTAGCAAATGTAGTTTTTAGCTTCAGTTTTGTCAATACCGTTTGCTTGTGTTTTTATGGATACAAAAGACCTTGTGTTTGCTAACTCGTGTGTGGAGAATGGTTCGCATGGAGCTATGCTGTGGAGTTGCAGAGACATTCGTCATCTCCTCTAAGACAAAGTGTGAAGTATTTTAACATAGGTGGGCTCCCTTCTACCTGTGTCATCAGTATAATACTAAGAAATAGTTAAAACACGCTGGTCAGGGTGGCATGCGTATTATAGTACCCAAGGGTTCTAATGGCATTCCTGCACGAGAGCATAAAACCGGAAGCCACCCGCAACCTAGCCTGGTATAACTGGCTGCACGTGCACATCTCTGTGGAACCTGGAGACCCTTAAGGAAAAAAGTGCATCAAGTGGTTTCGGTAAGAAGATAGCACTTTTGCAGAAGACGAAGAAGATGAAGAATACAATGACACGAAGACTGGTGAAATCACGTATGAGCGAATTCTTACATGGAGGAGGCTCTGTTTAAAATTTTGTGCTTCGGTAGAAGCACTATATAGGGAGGGCACAGGTGAAATCTTACATGATCCGCATACAAAAGCTTAAAAACTCGGTGAGAATGCCTTTAAAGCACACCAGCAATAGTCTACAGTTCAATATCCAGCTACACATATGGCCAAAGACTTCATACGAGCCCTCAACCAAGATACCATAGCGCTCCTGCTTATGCTCTTGCTTGCACAGGTCAACATCACAGATAGCTGGCCGTATGTCTGAGAGTAAAAGATTGTGTGTGTAAAAAGGAGTGTGTCTTGTTCCAGGTGACAGTCTGGGTACCACCCCCCAGAGGAGAGGATGTCCCTGGAAAGCCATAGTCATATTTAGACTTCGCCTGATTTATATATCACATTGCGTAAAACGTGGACTCAAATCCCGTATTTTCCAAGTGCGTGTTCCCACGGAGATCCCCCCGGGGGTAATTTTACTCGCGCTAACTGCGACATAATAATGCGCATGCGCGTAGGTTGTGTGTGTGTGTGTGCGACAGCATATAGATGTGCTGGTAGTGGTAGCAGCTGCAGTTTTGAGTTGTGTAGTCTAGCGCTACTCGGAGTCCGAGTCGTCCAAGATCACTGCCCGCCTCTTTCTTGGTTGCTTCTGATTTTCTTCCCCACCGCTGACGCATCCGATGTTGAAAGTGACCGGACAATGCGAGAAGGTTACAGAGGGGAGACTAAGACCCTGCGGCAGCTGGCTGTTTTGGGAAGACTGAACAGTAACTGCCGACCGCTCGGTTACAGTGCTCAGGGCGCCCTGCCTGTTTAGTATATCGGAGAGAGCCTCCCTCTGGCTTGTAAGCTTGTAAGACCTCACCCCGTCCAGGCTTCGATGTCCAGTCCTCTCCATGACTAGCTGTTCATCAACGCCGCTCTGGTAAAGCCTGGTGGCAGTGGTGGCACGCAGGGAATGGTTGGTTTTATGCCCTGGTATGCTGGCACTCTTGCAAATTCGACCAATAGTCTTCGCTAGTGTGGTGTGGCCCAAAGGTCATGACGAATACCAACAGCTCGGGGTTGGTTTGTGTAGAGGCTGCAGATAGAAAGCATGTGACGGAGCATTTGGGGGACATCGCTGCCTGTACAGTTTGAACAGATGAACAAAGCAACGGCCAGAGGGAATCTGGGTTGGCATGGTGGAGAACAACTTTCTGTTTGACCTTGCGGCCATTCAGCCCACCCTGATGATTTTTGGAGACGCACTCTGCGTAGCGTAAGTAGGCTCTCTCTCCTGGCCGTTCCACCACCTGGATCTGGCATGGCGAGTTTTGTAACTGCCGATGCTCTTTGCCACTACGCAGGGCAAAGTCAGACCACAGTAGTAGATAATTGTGTCCAAGAGGACCTGTGGGTTCGACTTGCCGAGGAAACCATTTCGCCAGAGGGTTTCCTCCTCCTCCACTGTTATGACCTCCGCCTGCCGTTTGCTTGAACCAACACCTTTACTCTGCAGCCGCTTCATTTCAGAATCTAGTGTGGCACGAATGTCGTGAAATTCGAGGTCTTTGAGGACGTCAATATATCGTCCACTGCACCTCGTGTACCTGACCAATCCCATTGCTATGTGAAGTAGAGAGTTCGGTGGATATGGTTCGCCGTTTCTTTTTCGTGCCTCTAGGACAAACCGAACAAGCCAATGGCATTGTTGTAAGGGCTAGATGGGTGTGCATGTTTTTCCCCCTTTATTTGCTCCATTCTTCCCATATTTTTAGACAATATTGCGTGTCTCTTTTGGTCGAATCAGGAATGCCGTCTATTCGGGCGCGTTCTATTTGTTCCTCGGTTTGCGGGGGAGCAAACCTCAGGGCGGAACTTCTGCTTTGCTGCTGGTGGTTGTGGTGGGTGGTGCTCGTTGTGGTCTGTTGTTGTGCGGCAGGAGGCGCGGGCACAGATGACGTGGGCGTGACAGTTGTAGTGCGCAACTCGAACTCTTGGCTTGCGCTAGTAGCAGAGCGTCGGTGTCGTCGTCCGTCACCGGCCCATTCTCCAATCTCCCTGCAGAACAGTTCTCCAGCGTCCATTTTCGGTAACTGAGCGTGAACTGATTTCTCTGTTGCTATGCTTTTGAATCTGCCCGCTCCACCATTAGCGCGACTTCTCAGTCTAAACCGGTTATTCTGCTCGTCCAATGAAAATACGTGATTTAGAAAGCCTCGGGCTCTTAGTAGCGCCGGACTCTAATTCTCGCGCATGGGCACGAGTGCTTCACCGTTTTAGTTTGCTGAGACTAAGCTACTCTCTGAAGTTGAAAGTGGCAAGAGCAGCTCGTGTCACTCCGAAGATAACGAAGCCTGTCGCCATTTCTCCAACGCGCGTTTAGCCATGCATTGCCATCGCTCTTTGTAGCAGCAAAGCGGGAGTTGGAGTGGCCGACAACTTGGCTATTGGGTGGGGTTTTGTGAGGACTCGTAGTCGTCGCTCGCTGCTAGGAAAAGAGACACAGGCTCAGCCTCATCGTTGTCTGGTTCTTCAAGCCAGTCGCGGATAGCCTCTCTGAAGATATCGAAGCCTGTCGCCATTTCTCCAACGCGCGTTTGGTTTGAATGAACGCATTACCATAGCTCTAAACCGGTTAGACGCCTCGTCATGGAAACTACACGCATTAGAGCGCCTTGGGGGCCCTTTAGTAGCATCCTCGCTGCGCTCGAACGCCGACAGCTCAGGGCTCACGCAGCTCTTTAATTCGCGTAGTATCCTGGACTCGGCATCTAACCTATATACAGGGAGAGAGGTATAGGGGCATTGTTGCCATTGCCTGAAATGCCTAGGGTTGCAAAATAGCTACCGAAGCATTGGAAAATGTTTAGATACCATCTATAGTTCAAACTTCAATGATGGTGACATGGCTTTATCCCAAAGATTTGCTGAACAAACAATATGAGTAGTTTGGTCTATCCAGAGTGTATATTCTCGAAATAACAAGCAACACCTGTGCTTCACGGAACTTTTAACACACTATGCAAATTAACCTCGTTTCCAGCTTTAAAAATGAAAAGCACTAAAGTGCAAACTCATAAACGCGCACCTGTTGAAAAAATGTGAACAATACAAAGCGCATTCAGCACCGTGCTAATTGATGGGCCGGGCCCCGTGGTATCGACGGAGTCTGTTTCTCACTCTAACACAGGCTAGCCAGTACAACCAGAGCAACACTGAAATGAATTCACACATTCAGAAAAACTTTATCCTGCAACAGTGCACTATAATGGGTTGAACCCCGATTCATGCCATAATTTCAGCAGAACATACTCCGGTTAACGGTTTTAGTGAGAGCGGTTGTATAAAACATCGGTTAAACGAAGTTATGAACGATACGTCTCCGGTTAACGCTCTAACGTACCTATTATCACAAGCTATTATAGCTCTTCATGCACTCTCACTTGTAGGAGGGTATTTTCTGCAAAATTGGCATGCTGATTGGTATAATATCTTTAGTACAAGGTGGATCTGGGTATCCGTTTTTCGCAGCCTCCACCTATTCATACCTTTGTGGCCGACATCTTCGTGATATAGCTGTTGGATGAGATGAAATATCTGATTTAGAGATCAATATCATACTTGATGAGGTGAAAAGAACCTTTCCAAGTCCTACATGTTGCTTCTTATGGTTTTCCTACAGATTGTTATTACTACCAGTGGGGATAATGCAAGACTCAGTGAGATTGCTATGAAGCATTCTGATATTCTTCTCTCTTGTGGTTTCACACAAGCCTCATGCCACTATAAATCGTCAAGATATTCCTCTGATTATTGAGTGTGTGACTCTGCATACAAGTTACTATCATATATGTATACTAGTAATACACGTGTGTTACTAGTGTAATGCACACAGGTGAGCTGGATGAAATAAAAGAAGGCCTGTCAGATGCAGGTGTCCTTGGCATGATGATTAAGAACCCTGATTTGTTCAAGCCCGTTGTTTGTTGTGAGCGTTGAAGATCCACTTACTGCGCAGGTATTATAGAACCATTTACATCATTTAGCATAATATCAGAATGCTACATGCCGCTTACATGTGTATGTGTGTAACTCATGTGCTTATGTTGATTTTTTAGATCCAGTGATGAAGTGTTTTTTTCTGAAGCAGGAACGTCAGAACTTCAAAAGGAGCAAGCAACATACATCCCATTTTTGCGACCTTTGGAATAACTAGAAAGTAATTACTGGTTTCATCAGAGTGACTTCATATATCATGTTTTTCATAATTATTGCCTACCAATAGATGGGAGGTGGTCACAGAACAGACTATTTGAAGCTGGTGGAGGATTGAGGCAATAGGGTCGCTGGATGGTCCTTGTCCGTCTAAAAGTAAAGAACTCCCCTCAGGCTAGCTAGACATGCTGGACTGGACTAGCTGACCATAACTTTGAACTCCAGGCTACCGCAAATTCCTCCGTCAAACGGAAAAATGCAAATGATCTGCTTGAAAGATTTCCAACGATTTATGATGTTCGAATTTTTTCCGAGAAAAGTCGATTAATGTTTAGCGTTAACAGAAAATTACTGGCTAATAATAATCGGATGAATCACCCCCATATATTTCTGGTGTTTGAAGCTGTGGGTATCGTTTATAGGCCACCTCCCAGCCTGCAGTGCCAGAATAAGCGTGGACACACACACACACACACACCCCAAGCATATGAAAGACGAGAATTTGCCGTCTTAGTTGTTAAGAAAATGATGGATAGCCGTACGGTTGGCTGTAGCTCGTCCGCGTTCAACCTTGGTTGGTAGCAGCTCTTTGAGGAAAGCACCGCGAAGGCGAGTTCTCCCAAGCCGATACCGGGCGCAATCCACGATTGCGTCGATGCTGGTAAGTACTGGCTATTAGCGGCGGCGTTTCAACTTTTCGACGATAGCCCGACAGAGGAGAGGCCTCCTGATTCCACACTGGGCACTGGGCACTGTCGACGATGCTGAAAATCACTGCTATTAGCAGCATCGTAACTGTTAGAGTCACGGCGAGGTCTGAGCAGTCTCAGCTCATGATCGTCGCTTCTTGATGCCCCGGTCTGCGCATACTGTAAACGGAAGGGTCATAGTTAGAAGTAAGCCACCTAACCACAGGTGTCATATCACTAAGAGATCTGTGGGTAGGTGTCTTACCCCAAAATGAACCTCATTAGCTATACATTTTCAAAGCATTCTTGACATACCATTTTCTTAGTACAGTAACACTCACTGCACATGTGTTGAGGAAGAGCTAAAACACAAACAAAATAAAAGCTGTTAAAATACCTCAGTGCACAAATATCTAACTCAAAAGCCATATTTTTTAATAACCAGCTCCAAACATGACCTATCCTAAACAAGGTCTGGATGTTCAACCATGATTAATCCGGGCAATGAGTGCACTATCTATGCTGCTGTTCGCAAATCACGTGCTGTGTAATTGCCTTGTTCACGTAGTTAACACTCCATAACTTTTCCAATCGCAACATTTAACACTTTTCACGCCGCGTAGTATTGTTGAAATTTCTCCGCGTACGTGGAATTACGCATGTGCGGAATATTGCTACGCCCATCCGCGTAATACGTAATTCCGCGGCACTAAAGTGACGCGTGGCGTTGCGGAGCAATTACACGCGTGCCATTAAAGTGGCGTGTGGCGCCCATAGTATTAAGATCAGGCAGGAGTAATTCTGAACCTGTCTCCCTTCAGTTTTGATTCTGTATTGGCAGCAATCATATGCATACACATGGCACAATTCTAGGCAAAGGTGTGAATGCTTGTTAAATGTCATACCTCATTTTCCGTTTCACCAACTTCTTTTAGGCGCTCTTCCTCCATAAAGGGTGTCAGGTAACCCACGGCCTTCTTCATGACCCGGGCTGACTTGATAACCTGCACATGAATGACTGCTTTAGCTGAAATAATTCTACAAGTCTGTGTGTGCATGTGTTCAAGGTGTAGTCTGAATATTGAGCAACTATGCCTGAAGTAAAGGTAGCGTGTCATTTGTTACCTCTGCTGTGTGAAAAGGAAAAAAAAAGTGGCTTTATTTCAGCCTTTATGAATTGTGCATTATCTGCCAACTCTGAGTGTGCAGCGTGCACTATAGCTACTTCTTTGTCCCCATAACCTCCATACCACCCATGTCATCCCTCTCTCCCAAGTCTGATATTCCCATGTGCAGTGTGCAGTAGTGCAGTAGTATTGCGCAACACATTTGTGGTGTTTTCGCAACTTCCTACTGATCTCATACTCCCCTTATTGTACTGTGTATGTCAAAGAAAGGGTTTTGTTGTTTGTTGTTTGTTTAGAGAGAGAGAGAGAGAGAGAGAGAGAAATTGAACGCGACGCGGAGGTCGGTTGAAAATAGCTCTGTCTATATCCTGGTACAACGGGCTACTCTCTAAACTCTGGAGCTTGCTGACGCGATCAACTGTCAGCTAATACTCCGATAAGCCCGCTGATATCAACAAAGGACTATTGCTTTGCTCTACACAAGTCAACGCCCTCCCGTCTGCTAATGCCATCTACTCGAGCCCGGTGTGAGAAGTGCGGCCAGCATTTTCAGCGACTCGACACGCATCTACGGGTCAGCGCTACCTGCTGCGACGTCAGAAGACAGACGGAACACCTGGCTGCCACACCCTCTACATCTATGAATATCTTTCCTCATACCGCCATTTCAAATTTATGCGTGAGCTGATGAGAGCGACATCATATGCCCATGACATCTGGGCTTCTGCTGTGGCAATGCTAGGGTCAGAGGGCTTGAAGTTCATCTTGAACGCTGCCACCGACACGCTGCCTCATAACTGTAACCTGGCAAGATGGTGAGGAGGTTCTGTCTCGGAGGAGTGCAGGCTGTGTGGCAGTAGACAGACCCTTCTTCACGTATTGAACAACTGCTAGGTTGCTCTCCACCTGCGCCGCTACAACCACAGGCATGACAGAGTCCTGTCAGTGGTGGCTGAGATGGTGCACACCCATCTACCAAAGGGTTACCAGCTACTGGCCGATGTCCCTGGAACAAGTTACAACTTCACCCACCACATTGTAGCAACCACCCTCAGACCAGACCGAGTCATCTGGAGTGATAAGGAGAAGGCTCTCCACATTGTTGAGCTGACTATCTATTATGAGACTGGTTTTGTTGAGGCTGAGCGCAGGAAGACAGCACGTTATGCGGAACTGGTTGCAAAGGCTCAAGAAGCAGGCCACAAATCGACGTTGACACCTCTTCAAGTGGGGAGTAGGGGGGCTTTGCAGGAGAGAGGGCTTATAAGTCATTCAATCGTGCCTGAGGCTTCTAGTAGGCAATGGAAGGCCTTCCTAACCAAGCTCACAACAACGGTGATGGAGGAGTCCTTCAAGATTTGGTGTAAGAGGAACACTTCTACCTAAGTCGCCACACCATGTTGTAAGAATGCAGGTTAACCAGAATGCACCCTCAACCTAATTGACAGCGTAAATGGAACTATAATTAACTCATACGTAATTCGAGGGCTGAGTTGTGACTATACTGTGCAATGTCGTCGTCAGTCACTTGTAAAACAGTGTCTCTCTCACTAACCCATCTTGTACATGTATGCCACAACACATGATGGTTTTCACCGGAGAGATAGAGAGAGAGAAAAATTGCTGCTAGGGAGAAGTGCTAGCTAGTTAGCTCTGATCTACTGCCTCTGCTTCCTGCTAGTTACTACTAGTTTTGTGACTCAAAAAAAGTGGTGAGAGTCTTGTTCTGCTACATTTGAGTCTGCTGTGAAGTTTTGGTGGCAGTTGCTTTGCTACAATTCACCCAAAACTTCAGACCTAAAGGTCAGCCATGGCTACTGAACTATCAAATAATGGCAGTGTTGTGGGGAGTTCAACTTGTCCTTTTCGCAAGAGAAATTATCTGGAGAGGCTAGGAAACCATCTGCCTTACTGTAGCCAGAGGAATGGTAGGGATTATGCCCCTTTCTTGTCCAACAAAAGTTTGGCCAAGAAGGGTAGTGCTGGCAGCTGCAAGACCAAGTTCTGCCCAAAGTGTCACAAACATTTTTCAAGGCTAGATACACATCTGAGGAAAAGTGCTACCTGTAGAGACATATCCCAACATGACCACTCTCCAGTTCCTGCTGTCCCAGCCCTGGTGAGCCTCCCTCTCAACAGGGTAGTGTGTGTAATGTCAGAGAGTGAAGCTTCCATGAGCAAGAGTTCAAGCCAAGGCTTTGCCTCCCAACATCGGCTGAAGGTTGGAAGAAGGCCAATGAGCACTTTGAACAGGGTTTGGTGCCGAGGGTGATACTGGAGCCAGCAGTGGATGGCAAGCATGCTCTATTGGCGGAGGGAGTGTATACCTTCTTTGCAACAGAGTTTGGTTCTAAGGATCAAGGAAGAAGCATGGTAGAAGGCAGAGAAGCTAGCACAGAGACTGAAGGAGGCAAAGGAGGCAAAAGGAAAGCCCGCAGGGTGTTCATGAATGAAAAGAGAACAGGCTCAATCTCTCCTGATCAGGTCCTAGCCTTGGCACGCAAGTTTTACCAATCAGTTCGAGCACATAGTCGACTGAACAAGCGATGGCAGCGTTCGGTAGATACAGCTTCAGCCAAGCTGGCAAAGGATCAGTGCCATTCCCATTTCTGGTCATTCACACAACAGCTTTTAGACAACAAACCACAATCAGGGGTGGTTCCCACCTTCATGGAGGATGAAGCCACAGACTTCTTCAGCACGGTGTACCATGCTGAGCCTCAGACCTTTCACCAGCCAGCCTGGATGCCATCACCCTCTCCTCCGGTTACCGAGTTCAACTGTGACTAAATTACGCTAGAGAAGATAACATCGGCGATCAAGAAGTTCTGGTGAAACTCCTCCCCTTGTCCATTTGATGGTATATCATGTTATCTTCAAGCAGTGCCCAGCGCTGCTGCCTGCATTGCACGATTTATTCAAATCCTGTTGGTCTCAGTCGGTAGTCCCTGCTCAGTGGAAGGTGGCTGCTGTGAAACTGATTGGCAAGGCAACAGCTGAAGAGGATCCATCGGTTCCTTCTAACTTTCGTCCAATTGCCCTAACATCATGTGTAGGGAAACCATCCTGAGGAACCGATGGCTTCGTTACATGACTGCCAACAAGTTCTTCGATACATCCGTTCAGATAGCATTTACTCCTGGGTGCACCGAGCACCACTTGAAGCTCGCAACAATACTGGGTGATGATAGGAAGAACACAAGTCGCTGGCAGTGTGTCGGCTGGACTTGGCTAATGCGCATGGAAGCGTTCACCACTCACTCATCAGCTTTGCATTGGAGCACTACAGCACACCTCCCCAGTTTAAGGCGATAGTTCAAGCCTTCTACACCGGTCTACAAGCGAGGGTCACCTCAAGGGAGTGGACAACATCACTAATCCCCCTAAAGGTCGGTGTTTATCAAGGTGACCCATTATAGGTTGTGATCTTCAATACAGTGATCAACACCAAGATTGACACCTTACAGGATCTTTGGGTACAAGTACTCCCCTAAACAGAAGCCAGTAAATCTCCTCCAGTATGCTGATGACACTTGTCTAGTGGCTGACTCACCAGCTTCCTGTCAGTATCTTCTGGACATGGTAGCACGGTGGCTCAGGTGGTCAGGCATGAAAGCTAAAATTCCTAAATGTGCCTCCTTAGCAATACAGTTGTCATCTGGTAAAAGATTGACCCAGGTCTCTCGTTGGATGGGCAACCTATACCGTATGCATCTCATCCAGTCAAGTTCCTGGGGATGAGAGTCGAGATACCATGAAACCAAAGGTGGTAGTGTCTGAGCTCAGTCGCATGCTGAGCTGCATTGACACATGCCCACTAACCAGGAAACAGAAACTACTGCTTTACAAAGCTGGGGTGTGCCCTCGGCTCTCCTGGCTGCTTACCATTGAGCAGTTTCCAATCTCCTGGGTTGAAAAGCATGCAGATTCTTTGGCTACCTCTTTTCTAAAGAAATGGGCTGGGCTTACACGCTCGGCGAACACCACACTCTTATATCTCTCTACAAAGATGGGTGGTCTCAATCTCCCACGGATTTCCACGCTCCACAAAAAGTTGCAGGTCTCCCGGCAGGCTCAACCGCTTACTTCCAGTGATCCGGGTGTTCAACACATGGCGGAGCTCAGAAGGACCTTGTTCTGTCAAGATCCAAGTTTTGAGCATTAGAGGTGGTGAGGGATGCGATGGTGACAGATCCTGGAATCACGAGGAAGAGGCTAGCAGCTGTAGCTAAAAAGCTAGTCCAGGAAGACGACCACCAGGGAACGCTGCAGGACCTGCAGGGGCTGGAAAAGCAAGGCCACATGTCACGCTGCACCACCCCAGAAGCAGCACACATTTGGGCAAAGGTTTTGAGTATGCTAACCGACGAGCAGTTCAAATTTGCTCTTAACAGTGCTGTGGACACACTACCACACAACCTCAATCTCCGTCTGTGGAACAAGAGAGAGAGAGAGTGTGCTGCCTGCAAAGTCTGTGGGGATGACCAGTCCCTCATTCATGTCCTGAATGTCTCTAGAGTGGCTAGAGATGGACGGAGGTTCAATGGTTGTCACGACGCTGTTCTCAGTGAAAATTTATCCCTCATCTCAGCCTACTTGCCACCATCAGCGAGTATTATATAGTAGTGACCTGGGTTCATACCTTCCCACAACATAAGACCTCAGACCAGATGTTGTCTGGTGGGATGACAAAGCTATATAGGAATCTTTGCTCCCTCGAGTAAACAATGTGTTTCGAGACCTCGTTGAAGGAAGCAGCCCATATGCCGACATTGTTGAGCAGGCAAGGCTCTCCCACTACATAGCTAAGCTTATCACGGTAGAGGTGGGGTCAAGAGGGGGAAATTAATGGTTCTCGCAAAACAGTTCACATACTGTTCACCAAATTCCTCCCCCATTGTGTACCATGTATGGCACTCACAAGAAGGTTTATAATTATATGACAGAGAGAAAAAGAGAGAGAGAGGAGAGAGAGAGAGAGAGATGAGAGCGATTTTACGGGCGCAAAATCTATAACTTAAAAGTTAGGCGGCACTTTGTCCATAGCTATTTGTGTGGGGCATTGAGAAACACACATCCGAACGCTTAAAATGCACAGGTTTTGATATTGGTAGTCTCCTGAATCAGAGTCTATAAATCTATGTGACTGCACTGGTCATCAGGGGAGTTCCCCATTGTTCATGATGTTTCGGCCTCTTTATACTCCCGATATGTAATACACTCCCGAATGGGGTGAGGCCACTCCGCCTTTTGGAGTCCAGCAGTATACATTAATCAAACAGGGAAACCTCAATTACAGATAGAGATATTCTTCAGCATAGTTTTATTGACTCTACAGCATATACCTGGTTGCTTTTGCTGACTTGCTTATACTGAAGTGAACTACCTATTATATACACAGCTACCCTTGTTATGTCTCCATGAGTAGATTTATAGTAACCACATGTACATCACTACTTTTAGCTATATATATATTATATTAAACCACTCTGTTAGGGGAGGGGAGAGAGAGAGAGAGAGAGATATAGCAACATCTTCCTAGTATTATCTAATACGTACCAATGCAGAGATTGCAGTTAGAGCCATTATTGAATGACAGACCATCTGGAGTTTCAACACAGCACTCTCTTTGATCTGTTGTTGTAGCCACTGTGAATCCCGTACAGTTTGCATTGCTGAAGCACTGCGACCAGCCTTGCCCAGTCAGCAGGGACACCAGAAAAACAGAACATATTGCCACTTTTGCCATCACTCAAGAAAATCTACTGAGACAAATGAACACAAGAGGGAGGCAGTAGGTACTTTTTGATAGTGAGCAGCCAGTTTTCGTTTTCCTCTCTATTTCCTTTCTAACATTCAGGTTTTGGTCCTACACACCAACACCCACGGATTGACCTACTACCTGCTGATTGGTTAGCTCATGCCACGCATTGACCTTGTCAGGGTGGTGATAGTGCATGTGGAATTATTGGCGAGCGGGTTTTCTATTACAACGAACGACCGTACGTCGTCCAACTGCGCATGCTGCAGGATTACGCGCTTCTTTTTATCCGAAAGGATTTTAAAATTTCACATGCTGCCTGCCGTGCGTATACATGTGCATATAGTCCGGGGTGTCGTCGAAGAGAGTGGGAAAGAGGTATGGCGTGTAATCAGTGTCAAAAATAGTACGCACGCGCGGTCGATGATGAGGTCGGTCTACTTTGCTGAGAGGTCGGTCCGCTTTAGTCGGTGTACTTCAGTATTAGAGGTCGGTCTACTTTACTAGGAGGTCGGTCCGCTTTACTAGGAGGTCGGTCCATTTTACTAAGAGGTCGGTCCGTCAATCTACTTTACTAGTAGCGGTCGCTCAACTTCACGAAGAGGTCGGTCTATTTCACTTGAAGGTCGATCCGTTTTAGTAGGAGGTCGGTCCACATTTTACTAGGAGGGCCGCCAATATGGAGTACGAACGGGAGCAGCGGTGGTGGTTGGCGCAGGCACCGGGCCACTACACTCGCCGTCAGTCCTCGACCTCTACGCTCATCCGGTGCAAGTTTTTTCTGGCGGGAGGGGCCCGCCCGTCACTCTAGTAAGGTAGAGACTCGGGTAGACCGACCTCTTAGTAAAGTAGACCGACCTCTAATAGTAAAGCGGACCGACCTCCTACTAAAATAGACCGACCTCTCAGTAAAGTAGGCCGACCTCATCGACCGCGCGTGCGTACTATTTTTGACACTGATTACACGCCATAAAAGAGAACATCGTGCCCGTGAGACTCCTGACAGAGAGACTCGTTTGTATCAGCGTCGCTTTCGTGATAGGGAACGCGCAAATTTGTACTCGCCGCCTATATAGCGATGCGAAATATAGCCAGCCAAAGAACTCTCGTCTATTTGCTGGCATTCGTTGCGCTCTTCGATACCTGGCCGAGGCTGTCTATACCTCCTTCCAATCTTCGTGATACTAAGGTTCAAATTTGTAGGATGGCTCGTGCAGATAGAGTCATTGTGTGCTCGCTCCCGCTCGCCAAAAATGCCATGCATTCGCCTACTAGTATTTTGGAGTCATCATTATTTCTTTTTGAAGTTGTGTAAACTCATTGTTCTAGGTTTCAGGACCTTGAGGCAAATGAGCACTGTTCTTAAATAGCTAGCTATAACAATGTAGATAATTGGCGAGCGGGAGCGAGACAACCTAGTCGTTCGTTCGAGCGGAATATCGTCCGTTCGTACGTCGTGTAAGTGCGCATGCGCGGCTTCGTTACATGCACATTCACACACTTGTGCTAATCTGGCAAACCGTGGCAACCGTGGATCATCAGTCTACAGAGGATGCCCTTCGTCGTCGAAGAGAGCGGGAAAGAGAACGTCGTGCCCGTGAGACTCCTGAGCAGAGAGAGGCTCGGCTTTCTCAACGCCGACTGCGTGATAGGGAACGGGCAAGGCAACGCTTCGCCGCCGAAACAGCGGAGGAAAGGGAAGAAGCACGACTAGCGAGACGTCGTGTACGAGATAGAAGCTACCAGGCAAGGCGAATTGCTGCCGAGTCCAGCGAGGAGAGAGAGGCCCGCCTGCAACAGCTGCGACGTAGCCAACAACAACGGATTGCTGCCGAGTCCAGCGAGGAGAGAGAGGCCCGCCTGCAACAGCTACGACGTAACCAACAACAACAGATTGCTGCCGAGTCCAGCGAGGAGAGAGAGGCCCGCCTGCAACAGCTACGAGGTAACCGAGAACAACGGATTGCCTCAGAGACTCCGCAAGAGACTGAAGCAAGACGTCAGCATGACCGAGAAAGTCACATGCAGCAGGCAAGTACTGCCACTTCAACCCAACCTCAACTTCACCAGCCAATTGTCCAATCAAGGATGAGCAAGTTCCATTCTGAAATGGCATCTTTGCAGATGTCCCTGTGCATCACCTGCCGTGAGAGGTTCCCTGGCTTGACTGTCCGGATAACCCCATCTGGTACAGAGTGTTTGCATTGTGTTCAGGACAAACACAGTCCTAAAGCTTACTCATCACTGAACAACATGAACCCTGGTCCTCTGCCACACGAATTATCTGTAAGTCAGAGTTATGGGATGGGAACAGTGTTATGATTGCCACACCTATTGTAATGATTGTCACACCTATAGCAAAGAAAACCAGATACTGTTTCATTACATTTTGGCAGGGTCTGACACAGGTGGAAGAGATTGATGCCCATCATGTCGCTATACAGACTGCCACAGGGACAGTATGGGTACACAGGACATGTAGTCAACCTGCCACAGGATGTGGCCTCCTTCGCCCAGAGTTTGCCACGACTGCCTTCTGACCTGGATGTCATTGTTGTGAGGAGGGAAGGAGTCCACCAGACCCATCGTGACTTCCGAGTAAGGCGAAGTGTAGTTCACAGAGCTCTGCAATGGCTGGTTATCCACAACCAGTACTATCGATCCTTGGGTATTACCATCGACACCACGGCTTTGGAACAGCTCCCACAAGATGGAAATGTTTCTGACCTCGTATCAGTCACTCAAGAGACCTCATCCTCAGACAGTTGTACCAGTACATCAACAGTTGACAGGGATATAACCAATGATACATTGTACAATGAGCATCTGCAAAAGTCATTCGTTCCTATTGCTGTCCCCTCAATGACGGAGCAGGAGGCAGTGCAGCAGTCAGTGGATCGACGTCAATCCAGCTCCTCCTCCCACACACCTCTGATGTGGCCCTCCATTGGTGGAATGCCACTCAATGAGTTCACCACCGAGGGCTACTTCACCTGTGCCTTCCCCACCCTTTTCCCCACAGGAGCAGCTGACTTCCTCGGCCAGCGTCAGGTCCCAGCCACCATCGGGAACTACTTCAAGCACCTGACTGCATTACTGATGGTTCGTTTTTGCCAAGCATCCACGATTTCGTTTCTTTGCTCTCAACACCGAGATGCGACATCCCGTGCCCTTCAGACTGGCCGAGTGTACGTCAGACAGCACCCAGGAGATGGCCAGCTGTCCCTGGACGACCTGGCGGGACACTGGTGGTGGAGACAGGGAGAGGCATCTCCAGTCGAGTACTCCACTACGCCTCCAGTCTGCGTGGCACCAAGCACAGTACTGGCAACAGTCAGAGGAGTCGTCTGCTTCCATGGTGACACACTGGGCCTGCGACAGTCTCTTCTCACTCAGCAGTGCAGACAGAACCTCTCAGTGGCCAGAGCTGGCTCAACTCATCTGCCCCGACAACCTGGACTCCAGGACTGCCAGAGCCAAGGCAGTCATCGAGAACACCAGCCCTTGCAGTTTGGTTCTCTACCACAGAGTCATGGAGTTCGTGAAGTGACTTCTACAATGGAGTCCTAGGAGCCACGGACTACTGGCTCCGGTTTGAGTGGCAGCACCGAGGCAGCCCTCACGTCCATGGTCTGGCCTGGTTACCTGATACACCAGATGTGGAGAAGCTTTGCGATGGTGCCAGTGAAGCACTCCACACAGAGATCATCACGCACGCTGACCAGCTTGTCTCCACCACCAACCCTGCCGTCCTCCAGATGGCAGCAACATTGCTGATGCACCAGCTCCAAAGGTTGATCCCCACATCTGCAACAAGGCATACGGGACATCCAGGGACTTTGACCAGGACCTGGCTGATCTGGTGGCCACCTGCCAGAGACACACTCGCTGCTCTGCCTCTCTACTGCGTGCCTCGCACCAAGCATGGCAACAGGAGTGCCGGTTTGTCTACCCCAGCCCCTGCAACCACACACAGCCATCATCACAGACGACGACCAACTCTCCTCACAGTCGGAACGATGGGTAATCAACAGCTTCACCCAGTTCAGCGTCTGCATGGCGTGCTAAGGTGGACATGCAGTACATCGTCTCTCGTCAAGAGTCCTGCAGTACTGCACCAAGTACGTCACCAAGATGTGAACCACGGTCTCTGTCACTGAAGGAGATCTTCACCACACTATCGTCCGTGGTCTCCAAGAAGGCAACAACTCTCTCAAGGCAGTCCAGAAGCTCTCATCAACACTGTCGGAGAGAGAGACCACTCAGCCCAGGCGACCAGCCACCTACTACTGCAGCTACCACTGTTCAAGGCCATCACGTGACTTGCATCATTCTCTCAGCCTTGATGGGTCTCGTGGGGCTGTTGAGGACCACCTGGAGGAGGCGAAACGTGCTACCGCACTCTCCATCGTTGACCACTACATGTGGACTACCTTACTTCCTCTTACTTTTTCACCCCCCCCTGACCCTCCTGGAGTTGCCCGCCATTACTCCATGCCCCAGCCCTCCCTCTGAACTGAGGCCACTCGCAGGAGCATACGTATTGTCGTCACCCTCGACCGTACTTCTCACCAGATCCTGCTGGGAGAAGTA